>VMDO01014362.1:0-54906 GCA_007922755.1 Pedetes capensis | reverse complement strand
GGGAGGGAGGGAAAGGAAAAGAGAGAGAGAGAAAGAAAGGAAGAGAGAGAGAGAAAGAGAAAAAGAGAAAGAGGAGGGAGGGAGGGAGGGAGAGACAGAGAGAGAGAGAAAGAAAGAGAAAAAGAGAAAGAGAGGGGGAGGGAGGGAGGGAGGGAAAAGAAGAGAGAGAGAAAGAAAGGAAGAGAGAGAGAAAGAGAAAAAGAGAAAGAAAGAGGAGGGAGGGAGGGAGGGAGGAAGAAGGAAGGGGGAGAGAGAGAGAGAGAAAGGAAGGAAGGACAGAAAGAAAAGAGAATGAAGAAAGAAAGAAAGAATGTGCCATTAGCCTGGGAGAACAATTATTCCCAATGGAAACATAAAAGAAATGTTCTTCTGAAGTTCAAGAACACCACAGTCTAAGCCGGGCGCAGTGGCGCATGCCTGCAATCCCAGTGACTCGGGAGGCAGAGGCAGAAGGATCGCCAGTTTGAGACCAGCGGCAGTCTGCGTAATTTAGGAAGACCCTGTCTCAAACAGTAAAGTAATGGGCTGGGGGTGCAGCTCAGTGGTCCAGCACTTGCAGCAAAGCATGCAAGCACGAGGTCGTAGGTTCAACCCCCAGTATGGCAGAAAGAAAGAAAGAAAGAAAGAATGAGAGAGAGAGAGAGAGAGACAGGGAGGGAGGGAGAGAAGGAAGGAAGGAAGGAAGGAAGGAAGGAAGGAAGGAAGGAAGGACGGACGGACGGACGGACAGACAACAGTCTAAACATAGAATGCTATAGTTTGAATCTTAAGTATCCTCTAAAGGCCCATGAATTAGAATCTTGGTCCCGAGCTTCAAAATATCAGGAGGTGGTGGAACCATTAAGAGGTAAGGCCTAGTGGGAGGTCTTTAGGTGATTGGGGGCATGTCCTTGAAGGGGATTTTCCCAGTCTCTTCCTCCTTCACATCCCAGCCATGAGGCAAACGGGCTACTTCCACAAAATGCTTTTGCTATGATATACTGTGCTGCCATGTTCTCAAAGCAACGGGGCCAGTCACAGACTAAAACCCCTAAAACTGTGCACCAAAAGAAACCTTTTGTCTTTGTAAGTTTATCCGTCTCAGGCATTTGTTACAGTAATGAAAAACTGACTGACACAAAGAATAAAAACATCTTCATAGCAGCAATGCTGAGGAGCCTCACTCAGTTCTCTCTTATGTCATCTGTCACTAAAGGGTAGCGTTTCACCAAAACAAGGTCAACATCATCACTGTATAGGGTACAAAAATTATATGTGCATAACAAGTCCTCTGTCCAACCAGATTAAACTAGCTTTTATAACTACTTAGGATACTTGGTATAACTCATAACTCCCACACAACCATTTGTTTCCCGCTAGTTCCTGCTTTCATCATCTGCTCATCTCTTTATTGTGTCTGTTCTAGGTCTGATGATGGGGGGCGGAGAATACAGAAGAAAGAGAGCTCCATCTTTGCCTACAGAAACCCATTGCCATTTGGCTTGGATGTTGTTATGGTTTGCATATGTCACTCAAAACTTCATGTGTTGGAAATTTCACCCACAGAGTTGTATGTGGGTGGTATTTGGAGGTGGGGCCTCGGGGAGGTAATTAGTGTTAGATAAGGTCACAGTGTTGGGGTCCCCATGATGGCCTTCATGGCTTATACAAAGACAGAGAGAGACCCAAGATAGCATGCTTGGTCCATCTGACCTTGTGGCGATACCCTCTGTCATGCTAGGGTGCAGCCAGAAGACCCTCGTCAGATGCTACCACCATGCTCTTCGACTTCCCAGCCCCCAGAATGGTGAGCTAATTAAACCTTTACTCTGTATAAATTACCCAGTCTGTGGTATTCAATTATAGCAATAGAAAACAGACTATAAAACAGTTGCTCTCCTGGACAGAAGGAAGTGCGCAAATAGTGTGACCTCATTGCCTCTCCCAGGAGGCGAGGTGATACCTGCACACCTGGAGTCACACTGAACTTCTTGTTCCCCGTCTCTTCCCGATTCCAATCCATCGGCAGATCCTGTCACATCAGCCTTCAAAATACTTCCCAACATCCTAGATTCTCTCCCTCAGTCCCTCTAGATTCGTGCAAATGCACAGGACTTTTAGCATTGGCTGTCTGCAAAATAAACATTCTCTGTCTCCAAACTCCATCTCCCCTGGGTCTGACTTAATTTCTCTCCTTGGTTTTTCCTCACCAACCTCCATTCTTGAATTTGCTCCTGGTGTCTCCTTGTCTGTCTCCCACACTCAAGGGTAGCTTCCTGGGGCATGCAACATGTCTGCCTCCTCGATCTGAGATTCCCAACGTCCAAAACAGTCTTTGGCACACAGCAGGTGCTCAATAAGTGCTCAGTGCTGACTAAAGAATATCACGGAGCATGAGGCTGAAAAATGAAGCCATCGATTTTACTTCCTGTGGCGTGAGATGGGGCCATAACTAGGGAGTCAACGGTGGTCATAATAGACATGCCGGCTGCCTTCAAGGAATTTACCAGCCAGATCCCTCCGTGTCTGGCTGTACGTGGAACAGCAGTCATTGCCTTGGGCTTCACCTTAAGCCTCAACTTTGTATCTGCTCTTACTCTCAGCTCCAAGCCAACCAGCCCCACCCAGGATCAAAGCCGATACCTCTCTTGCCAACCCCATCTCCCTCATCCTTGAAGCCGGATCTGGGGTCTTGCCTCCCACAGGGCTGCATCAGGAGGAAACATGTCATTGGTGTGATATTTCAGTGTAAACAAGCCATATGTATATCCAAAGACCATTCAATAAAATTCAATACAAATATCACAATGAAGAGGAATCTGAGCTCTACTGTAATTTTAGTCCACTCCTGATACTATAGTGGAACGGCACAGGCAGGTTCCCCCACCCATCTGTCAGCTTGCTGTGACGCTGAAAGCTATGCCACCAGCATCTCAGATACAACCAGGGCCAACCATGCTGGACAGGTTTCAGCTGAGTTTCCAGACTAAGACAGACTAGGAAGAAGGACCTGGCAGCCCACTCCTGAAACAATCAGCCATTGAAAACCCTATGAATAGTAGAGAAGCACTGCCAAATATACTGCCTGGAAATGAGTCCCCCAGGCTGGAAAGCATTCAAGAAACAAATGGAGAAGATTTGCCTCCTCAAAGTAGAGTTGACCTTAATGACGGGAACGGAGTAAAGCCCCTGAGACCTTCTTTTGCTGATGTGGCACGACTCAAAATGAGAAGAAACACAGTGGCTGCAGCAGTGGGCTCAAACATAAAAAGACTGTGTGCATGGCACAGTACTGGGTAGTGTTTCATTCTCTTGTACATAGGGTGGCTATGAGTTGGACTTGACGGCACGCAGACCAAGGGGCAACAATAATAGCAATGTATTCTCATAGTCCTGGAGGCTGGAGTCTGAGATTGATATGTGATAAAACTAATAATAATTAACATTATTCAATAAGGATGTGGATATTTCAGGTGCTGAAATATTGGGGGCCAAATTCATTTAAACTTCTATTTTTTGTTTGTTTGTTTGTATTGCTGGGAATGAACCACAGGGCCTCATGCATGCTAAGCCCAGGCTTTCCCCTCAGCTCTAAACTATATATATACCCTCAGCTCTAAACTATTTTTTGTTGTTGTTTTGCAGTAGTGGAGGTTGAATTCAGGGCCTTGTGCTTGCATGCTTTGCAAGTGCTATATCACTGAGCTGCACCTTCAGCCCATTTTTTTACTTTTTCAGACAGGGTCTCCCTAAATTACGCAGACTGCCTCTGGTCTCAAACTTGCAATCCTCCTGCCTCTGCCTCCCAAGTCACTGGGATGACAGGCATGCCCCACCACGCCTGGTTCTAAACTTTTTTTTTAATTCTCCATTTATATGCATCTAGGATTAGAAAATGATCATTTGAGTTTCCAAACCTTCAGGCAGGTAGGTAATGGTGACATTTACCATGTTCTCTCTAACATGATTTACAGGTTTGAAGGATGCTAAATATTTAAAACCTGCAGCCGTACCACGGTGGCGTCTGATCCTGTCAGATGTTGGAAGCTAAGCAGAATCGGGCATATATGTGCCCATATGAAGTGCCTCCTTAAAAGTTGGGGGGAAGGTAGTATCAGGGATCAAGTCCAGTGTCTTGCACATGCTAGGCATGTGCTCTACCACTGAGCTACACCTCCAAACCCCAATTTAGCAAATTTTAGAGAACAGCATGGGCCCAGGAGAAGGGAAGAAAATAGAAAATAGTTAACCATGTTCACTTTTCACTATTAGCAATTCAGTGATCCGCCAAAACATAATCAGATCATGGATGGAGCTTAGTGGTAGATCACTTGCCTAGCAAGAGCAAGTCCTGAGTTTGATTGACAGCACCATAAATAATAACAACAACAACACAAATTCAGGGACCTGAGAGTAAAGTTATACACAGACACACACACAGAGGCATAAAATGGGTGCAAAATATGATGCATATCCTCAAGTTCTAATTTTTAACACACCAACACATCGCTGTGATCGGTGATGATGGAAATTCCGGAAGGCTGAATTTCCATATCGCAAATCCACAGCATGGTGTCTCAGGCATGGTGATAATGTTAAGAGGAAATACTCCACATTCTGCAACGTCTGAGCAGTGAAGTTGGACAGACCGGTTTTGTACTAAATGAATCTGTGGCGTCCACCCAAAAGGTGGAGATTTGCATTGGCTCTGATGGCAGCCTTTCAGGTCTGCAGTCCTTCTCGGTCTCAAGACTTCTGCTTGCATGGAAAACTGGACTCTCACGGGCTCACTTCACCTTATGCGCCCTGGGACGAGGGTGAGAGAGGTTGGACAGCTGATACCATGGCCCCCGGAAGCCAGCCACTCTCTTGGTCCCCACTGCAAGCAAACCCACCAAGTGTCACTAATAAGAAGAGTCTGGGAGGAAATATATTCTGCTTAGGCTAATTTGAAAAAGGTAGAAATACTAGACAACATGCCTAGCCCTGGAATGAATCGTGCAGAATTCCATAGACATCGTTGTTAGGTGCTGTCCAGTCGTGTCCGACTCATTGCATCCCTCATAGGGTTTTCAATGGCTGATTGTTTCGGGATTGCCTGGGTGCCACACCCATGTCCACTCATGATGGGTAAACAGAGTCCCCACATGAGGAAAAATACCTTTGAAAAGGCATTGGAGGGAAAGTCTACCAAAAGGGGAAGAGTACCTCCTAAACCTCAGAGGGGAAGTCTTCTGAAAAGGGAATAGTACCTCCAAAAAGAAGGTCTCTTCATGGAGAGGGACTTGGAGCCTCATCTTTCCTTTTTCTTAAATTTTAGTTGGTCATAAATAATCTTCTGGCTCTATGGGCAATGCTAATTCAGATTCGGAGTTGAGAAGCCTCAGGCTTTCTTGAATGGGAAATTCCCGAATGACTTCCAACCGCATAAACTCCTTAAACAAAAGCCTTTGTACTGACAGCTCTACAGTAACCAAATCATTCTGATAAAGCACCCATGTGTCACAACAATGGACTCAATGGGGTGACACACAGGTGACAGTTAACCACCCCAAATTCCTGCATAAAGTTAAGAATAATCAATTGTTACAGGAAATGTAGATGCTCAGGTCGTCCTGGTTTCTCTCTCTGAGTTCCTCTTCCACTTTGATTACCACCTGACACTCATGTGACAATTGATCAAGTGATTGTTGAATCCATCAATGCAACCAACTTCCTTGTCCTTTTTCTGACCTTTTATAAGATTTGTTGTTGTTGTTAGGTGCCGTTGAGTCAGTATGTGACTTATAGTGACCCTCATAGGGTTTTCAATGGCTGGCTGTTTTGGGATTGCCTTGGGAGTGGATTGCCAGGCCCTTCTTCCATTTTTGCAGTGCTGGGAATTAAAGTCGAGACCTCACAGACTGCAGTGCAGTGCTCTACCAACTGAGCTAAATCCCAGCCCTTCATAAGATTTAGTGAACTGTAATTCTGTATAAAAAGGCTGGGCTATCTGGAAATAAATGGAACAAGGTCACACTGCCTCCAAGCTGCTGTGTCTGTTACCCATCGCCGTCTCCTCATCTGCCTTCAGGAATCCCTGGATTTTAGGATGCAGCTGGTCTACAGCACCTGGGGAGTGGATTGCCATATCCTTCTCCCATTTTTGCAGTGCTGGGAATTGAACCTGGGACCTCAGAGACTGCAGAGCAGCACTCTACCAACTGAGCTAAATCCCAGCCAGTCATAGACATCAGAAATGATAAACATTGTCTTTTCTATACTTTGGCCCAGCCCTGCCTCAGCAAGTACCCAGAGCTGCTGAAATTCCTCCTTTAAGTTCTAGCGTGTATACAGCAGGACCCTCCTCATCCGAGGTTTTGCTTTAAGCAGTTTCTGTGATCTGTGGTCAATGGTAGCCTGAAAATATTAATGGAAAGTACCAGAAATAAGCAACTCGTAACTTTCAAATTATTGGAGGACATGGCAGCCCATTTTCAAAACAATCCCAAAATAATCAGCCATTGAAAACCCTATGAATAAGTACATAGGGTTGCTATCAGTCAGACCTACTCGATGGCACCTAACAACAACAACTTTCAGAGGAGACCAGGTGTGTTCAGGGTGCTGCGGCTGTAGACAAATAAGAACTTTCAAACTGCACACTGTTCAGACTTGCATGATGGAATTTCTTGTGCTATCGTGCTCTTCCCAGCCTGGGAGGCAAATCATCCCCTCATTCAGCGTATCCATGTTGTATATGCTACCCACCCACTTGTCACTTAGCCATTGGGGTTAACAGATGAAGCATCCCTTTACCACAGTGTTTGTGTTCAAGTGACCGTATTTTCCATTACCTAATTATACCGTTATAGTGATCCCACTCTATTATTATTGTTGATAATCTCTTATTGTACGTAATATCATAAATTAGACTTTGTGAAATGTTTGTGCTCAGAAAACAAATACAATATATGTTATGGTTGGAATAAAAAATATCCGCCAAAGTTTCTGTGTTTGACTGCTTGATCTCCAGGTGTTGGCACTGTTTTCGGAGGCTGTGGAGCTTTGGGATGTGGGACCTAGCTGCAGGAAGTAGGTCACTGGGGGCTGGTAGCTATTTAAAGCCTACCCCACCCCTTCCAGTAAGCTCTGCTCTCTGCTTCCTGATGTCAGGTGTGCAGTCCTCCACCACGGGCCCGGCTGCTAACTAATGCAGTACTGCAGGGTTTGGTGCTATTTCACAGTTCCAGGCACCCACCAGGGTGTTGGATCATATCTCCTGCAGACAGGGAGTGACTACCATGTACCAAAATTCAAGTCCAAAATAAGGAGAGAAATGAGTTTGCATTTGCTTGACAAGAGAGTCAAGGCTTCCAGTACTGTACAAATGATGTTGTTGTTGTTAGGTGCCGTCGAGTTGGTATCCGACTCATAGCGACCCTCATAGGGTTTTCAATGGCTGACTGTTTCGGGATTGTCTTGGGAGTGGATTGCCAGGTCCTTCTCCCATTTTTGTGGTGCTGGGAATTGAACTCGGGACCTCAGAGACTGCAGCACAGCGCTCTACCCACTGAGCTAAATCCCAGCCCCGTACAAATGATAGTCTTCTCTAATTTCACTCAAGGCGTGCAACTCCATCCTGAACATTAGCCAGAAGCCCTTGATAAGCAGAACATCGACCATTTCTTGTTTCAAATTGTAAGGCAGCAACCAAGGAATGAAAACGCCTGGGTTTACACATTGGGCAGGAGATCAAATGCTGACCACAACATAGGTCATCCAACTCTCACCCATTTTACCACCTTGTATTGGACACAGAATATTATTGGAGTTATCGTAGGTTTCTTTACATTTGTGTGGTTTTTTTTTAGTTGTTATTGGGGTCTTATTTATTTCTTTATGTGGTGCTGGGGATGGAAACCAGGGTGTCATGAACGCTAGGCAAATATTCCACCAGCCAGCTACACCTGCAGGCAAGGTGCATTTCTTTTTGAGGGAAAGATAGTAAGATAAAGGGCTTAAAGAGACACTGTCCTTCCAAAGGCCATCCCCCCATGTCCTGCCTGGGTCAGAAGGGCAAAACACTGCTATCCAGATGGGGAGGGAGGGCAGTAGCCCACCCATGCCCTGTAGAGGCAGAGGGTCTGGATCCAAACCCTCTCTCCCCAGATCCCCTGTAATTGATTGCTGAATGAGTAAACCCCTACATACACTATGGATTGAGAGAATAATAAGGTAGCAATATGGGCTCATCAGTTATAACAAGTGTTACTAGAGCTGTGAGCAATGTTAAAATAAGGGAGACTGGAGCCGGCCGGGGTGGCGCACTCCTGTAATCCCAGTGGCTTGGGAGGCGGAGGCAGGAGGATCGCAAGCTCGAGACCAGAGGCAGTCAGCAGTCTGTGTAACCTAGCAAGACCCTGCCTCAAAAAGAAAAAAAAAAAAAAGGCTGAGGATGCAGCTCAGTGGTCCAGCACCTGCAGAGCATGCAAGCATGAGGCCCTAGGTTCAACCCCCAGTTCTGCAAAAAATTAAATAAATAAAATAAGGGAGACTAGAGGAGAAAGGGAGCGTAGGGGACTCCGTCTTTCTCCCCTCCCTCACTTTCTCGCTTCCTTCCTTCCTCCTTCCCTCCCTCCCTCCCTCTCTCTTTCTCTCTTCCTTCCTTCCTTCTTTCCTTTCCTTTTTCTTTCTTTCTTTCTCTCCTCCTCCTCCTTCTTCCCTCCCCTTCTCTTCCTTTCTTTTTCTTGAGATGAGGCCTTGCTATGCCACACAACCTGGCCTGGAACTCCTGGGCTCAAGAGATCCTCCTGCCTCAGCCTCCCCAGACTGCCCAGCTTGACTCCACTTTTCTATAAACCTAAATCCATTTCTTAAAAAAAACATTAAGTTTACTTTTTCTTTTGTGCAGCATTGGGGTTAGTTAACCCAGGGCCTCACACATGCTAGGCAAGCACTCTACAACTGGGCTGTACCCCCCAGCCCCTTTTTCAATTTTTATTTCGATACAGGTCATGCTAAATTATGCAGGCTGCCTCTGGCCTTGAACTCATGATCCTCCTGCCTCTGCCTCCTGAGTCACTAGGATTATAGGTGTGCACCATGGTGCTTGGTTAAAAACAAAATGTTAATTAAAGTATATATATTTAAAATCTTTTAATATCCTCATGTTGTTGTTAGGTGCCATCAAATTGGGCCCAACTCATAGCAACCCCATGTACAACAGAATGCAATGCTGCCTGACACTGTGCCGTGCCTGGCACTATGTCAGTGCTTCTCTGCTCTTCATATGGTTTCCAATGGCTGTTTCAGGAGTGCTGAGTCCTTCTCCCTAGCCTACAGCACCCCATCCAAAGACTAACTAGGCCCAAACCTGCTTAGCTTCAGCATTCAGACAGGATCGGATGCCAGGGTGCTCTGGCTGTATTGGGAAGGGGAAGAGCACTGGAAATATTTGAGTATCTCTCATTCGTGACAAGATGCACAGGCACCTGTTACACAGGAGGGAATTTCATTTCCAGAAGACAGAAGGAGGCTAGTCACTGGATGCTCATGCATATTTCCACTTCTCCTCTGATGAGGCATTCAAGAAAGGTCATACAACTTTCTCCAAGGAACAATGTTTTCGTCTCCATCAAGGAGACTTCTCTCATTTAAATATTTAACATTCAAATGTATTTGCCCAGAAAGCTAGGTGCAGGCTTGTAAAAATCAGATAGGAGGTGATTTGCAGAAAGGTATAAATTACATTTCCTTTCTGGTCGGTACTAAGGGACAGAGTGCTATGTTAATTTTCTGAATAGTAATTTCCTGTTCTTAAAAAAAGAACATCATTCCAAAGCCTCAGGATTAAGCAAAAAAGTGAACTGGAGCAAACATCCAGAGCCATGCTGAGCTACACATTTTTTATTTTTTAGGAAATATTTCTGCATGCTTATAAAAGCCTACCTTTTTTCAAACAAAACAAAACAAAACAAAACAAAAAAAACACAACAACATCTATGCCTAACATAATATGGATAGATCCCACACTGCACAGATCATTCACAAGCATGCAATGACAGGAATTCATTTTCTTTCTTTTGTAGCTTAAAATTTTTTTTTTAATTTACAAGTATTTGATGGGGTAGAGAGTAATAAGTCATTTGCCACATCAACTATACAACTATTAAATCAGTTCTGCTTACACATTCGTCCCTTTACATTTTTGAGAGAACATTATGAACTAAAGAGAAAAAGTGGGAATTTTATTTAACAATGAGAATCATGTGCAATCACAGGTTATAGTCTCATTGATTTTTTTCCTTCCCCGCTTTTTTCAGATATTTCTATAGCTGCGCCCTGTATTTTGTGTTTTCCTCTTCCTCTTCACCCCTCTACATTTTTCCCCTTCCCATCTCCCCCTTCCCGAACCTCCACTCTCACCCACTGATCCCCTCTGGGCTCCTATCAGGCCCACTGGTATTTTTCATTCTTAGATAAGTATAACTGTTCATTTTAATATATTTATATATGTAATTTCTTTTTTACTCTATAAGTTAGATTAAGCTCCCACATATGAGTGAGAACATGTGCTATTTCTCTTTCTGAGTCTGGATTAATTTGCTTAAAATTATCTTCTCCAGTTCCATTCATTTTGCTGCAAATGACATGATTTCATTCTTCTTTACTGCTGAGTAATATTCCATTGTAATTTTTAATTGACAAATTGTATGTATTTATCATGTATCATATGTTGTTTCAAAACATGCATACATCCTGGAAGGGTGAAATTAAGCTAACCTGTGGCCTTGGATACTTAAAGTTTGTGGTGAGAACACTTACAAGCTACTTTAGCCACTTTTAAGAATACGATACATTGTTTTTATTAACCACCGGGAACACAATAGATCTGTTGAATTTATTTTTCCTGTCTAATTGAAACTTTGTTTCCTTTGACCAACCACTCCAGCAATCCCCTCTTGTTGTTGTTGTTGTTGTTGTTGTTAGGTGCCATCGAGTCGGTATCTGACTCATAGCAACCCTCTGTACAACAGGGGAAACAGTATTGTCAGTGCTTCTCTGCTGTTTATAGGGTTTTCAATGGCAGATTGATTTTTGGGAGGGGGTTGCCAGGTCCTTCTCCCAAGCCTACAGCACCTGGTGTTCCCAGGCGGTCTCCCATCCAGGTACTAACCAGGCCCGACCCTGCTTAGCTTCCGAGATCTGATGGGATCGGATGCCACAGGGCTATGGCTAGCTTTCCTAAATTGCATTAAAAAAATTGTCTTTGGGAAGAAATCACAGCGGTAGTCCGCCTGCCTGCTCTGCACAGACACAATCCCCAAGCCACATCTCTCCCCTGATCTCCAAAAGAATTAAAACTTGGAGCCACCCATCCTGCAAGTGGCTGGTGGTCCAGGGTCACTGTGCCTCCGCCTGCAGGGCCTCCTGGGAAGACTCTCGCTGTTCCTGCCCCACGCTGGACCTATAAACCCCTCATCTGTCAGCTGTTCTCTGTGAACAGGCCGTTCAGGGTCGACTCCAAGCAGTGGGAAGTCAACCCACGCCAGAGTACGCTCTTGTCAAGGGCCCTGGGGTCAATGTTATTATCTGTGTCAGTGCCCAGGGGTGCACTTGCTCCCAGCAAATGTGTGTGAGTCTTTGATTGTTAACAAGCTCCGCTGCCTGTGAGGTTGTCTGGGAGAGGAGCCCACGAAGCCTATCTCCTGTCCCTGGGATAAAGTATTGAGAACCAGGCGCCCTCTGCCCTCCCTCTGGACTCTACCAAGCAGCCAAGGCACTGGCGAACCTGTTAATTTATCAACTGGAGTGCTAGACCTGAACACAGTATCCTGCCTGTAATAAGAAAGCCCATCCATCAGGAAGATGTCTGAGCCAGCAGGGCAAGAGAGTGTAACTCCACCCGTTCTTTCAGGAAGCACTCAGCAAAAGTGAAGGGGCATTTTCTTCACAGCTGAGGCAAAACACAACCTACTAAAATAACCCACTCCTGCAAACAATCCCCAGGCAATCAGCCATTGAAACCCTAAGAATGTCGCCAGGAGATGGACTTGACTCAATGTCACTTAACAACAACAGAAACAGCAGAAGCAACAGAGAAAGTAAAATTTTCTGTGGGTAGCAGATAATCAGATAACCTTCATCGAGCTTGGAGCATCAATGACCTACTCAGCTTTATGGACACACTTCATAGTACAAAACAGAACCCTGGCAAGACAGTAACTATTGGTACGTTGAAGTCAATTGTTATTTTAGAAGTCTTTTGACATGATTTTAAGATAAAATCCCTGGTTTGAATTTGTTCTTAGGCACCATCAGGGCATGACTTAGAAAAAGATACTCCCTGCTCTGTGCATGGTTAACAACCATGCATATAATGTACTTTTTTAAATCTGGCAGGTAAAACTAAATGGGGCTATTTTGCCTACTTATGGGCGTCATTGGAAATGATGCTTCTGTTGATCTTTTTCACAGAGTGACAAGAGATTTTATGCAACATGATGTGGATCCAAAAACAGCCAGAAGCAACGCAGTTTGGCAGGTTCTGTCTACCATAGCGACGACCTTCACTGATTGGAGTCTCCGTCACACAGCACCGGAGGATTTTCCCAAAAGCTGTCAAAAACCCTCGCCTGGCTTGCACAGAGAGAGCTCTGAAGAGCCGGTACGTCAGCCTTCTGGATTCAGAATGAGGTTTGGCAGCAACAAGGTTATTTTGAAGGAGAACCTCCCAGCAGCACATATCCACTCTGGCTTCCAGACTCTCTCCCTGCCCCTGGATTCTGCGAGTTGTAGGAGGTGGAAAGAAGGGCTGTTATGCTTCCAAGTTGGACAGCGAAGCCAACCCATATTCCGCGACGATCTTATTGGAATCCTCAAACCGCAAAGCGGAGGATGTTTGGCTCGTTTTCCGGGTGGAGCTGCATTTCCTGTGTGCAATGAGTGTCCCAAAGTGCAGACACTTGGGGAGGTGGCTGGCGGAAATGGGACGGAGAGAGCAGAGGAGGTTGTGACAAGCTGCGCACCTCTGCAGCAGACAGCTCTTGAGAGGAAGCTGTTTCCTCCCTGGCCCAGCTCTTCTTTCAAACTCCCTCCCACTGCACATCCCCCACCAGGTCAAACACCCGGACACCACATTCCAAATGTGAGAAGCTTTGGGCTCACGTCTTTAGAGCAAAAAAACCATGGTCTGCATATTTTTTCTTTTCTTTTCCTTTCCTTTCTTTCTTATTTTTAAAGCACTACTGGGGGTTTGAACCTAAGGCTTTAGGGATGCTACAGAAGTGCTCTACCAGTGAGCTACACCATCAGACCCTTTTTTATTTCTTATTTTGAGGCAAGGTCTTGCTAAATTGCACAGGCCGCCTCTGGCCTCAAATTTGCAATTCTCTTGCCTCAGCCTCTCAAGCAGTTGGGATTACAGGCAAACCCCACAGCGGCCCGCTGGATTTTTCTGGTGCTCACATCTAACCCAGAGCCTTGCTAATGCCATGCAAGAGTGCTACTGCAGACCCACACCTCCCGCTCTTGGATGGGACCCTTTCATGTTTATGTGACCAAAAAATTAGAAGCAGAATCAGTGCGCAAATCTGCTACAAGATTGCAGAAAAGATTTCCTTCAAGCATCAACCAAGCTGTGGGAGTCCACACTTGAAAAAAGCTTTCGTGTCACAATTTGGGGTTTTTTGTTGTTTTTGTTTTTGTTTTTTTAGAGATGGGAAAAATGTATCCTGGATCTGTTTTGCTGGTTTTGTGCATATTTCTGTGATCCTGTGAAGCGAGACTTACAAAATCAGTACGTTTCATGAATAAAATAATAATCAGCAATCAAAATAATACATGTGCCAGTTGAGTGAAGTCATTGTTTAACCTACACTTTTTGGTGGTAGGCTTCGAACCCCGGCCCTCTCCATGCAAGACAAGCCCCCTATCTACCAGGAAGCTATGTTCCCAAGCCGTGGTTTTCCTGAGACAGAGCTCATGATATAGCCCAGGCTGGCCTTGAACTGACACCCTTTCTGCCTCTGCCTCTTGGGAGCTGAGGTAACAGGCAGGCACCACGAGTGCTGGCATTTTATCTTCTTTTTAGGGCTGCCTCGTTTTGCAATGCTAGTGCGATCCTAGGGTCTCACAAAAACTAGGCTAAATGCTCCACCACTGAGCTATATCCCTAGTGCTGACTCTTCACTGTCTTAACTGCATAGAGGCTCTGAATAACAAGCATAGAACTGAGGAGCTCATTGTTGTTAGGTGCCGTAGAGTCGTGTCCGACTCATACCAACCCCTTATAGGGTTTTCAATGGCTGATTGTTTCAGGATTGCCTTGGGAGTGGATTGCCAGGTCCTTCTCCCATTTTTGTGGTGCTGGGACTCGAACTGGGGACCTCAGAGGCTGCAGAGCTGCACTCTACCAACTGAGCTAAACCCCAGCCCTGAGGAGCTCATAGTACAATGTATATGTCCCACTCATAGGAAATTTGCAGCTCACACCTAGACATCCTTGACTTCTTCATAAAATGCAGGGGAGCTCAGGAATTATAGAGAAACTCCAAATGGATGAAATATTTACATATAATAATGCAAATAAATACATATTTACCTCCCAATCGGACTCTGTCCTCTCTTCCTGCCATACAATCAGCTCCATCGGGTCTAACAGTAAACCATCATTTGTACGGCCTCTTTCAACTAAAGAGTCATTTTCCCCAAATATCTGCAATGCATCTGGCAGCTGCCAAAGGAGGTGTGGAAATCGAGGCGAGCACGCTTGAGCTACTGTCCATCTCTTTCACGAAATGAGCTTTCCAAAATCCAAGCGCGATGAGTCTGGCACCCCTCGGCGAGGACACATCTCCCATAGCACGTGGAGAGGGAGAGGTTCCCAAGTATTCTGTGACCTAACATACTGCACATTTTCAGAGGCGTTATTTCCAGGCCAGAACATGTGCTCATCCACAAACGGATGGTATGCTGCCTGAGACTCAGGCATCTCAAAGGATTTCCTCAAGCTCTTTGCCATTGGAACCACTTCGCCAGAAATCATTTCCTCTCTACTCCACCCAGATGCATAATAAAACCTTGGGAGATAATTGCGATAGCAGCTGCTACCTGAAAGTAGGGGCTGGAGATAGCTGTGGGTCGTAACCATTGGTAGAAGACAGTCACCAAGATATTTAAGTACAGGCTGCCCATTCCACTGTCTCTAAAATGGAACGCTTCAGCAACTCAGTTCAGAAATAGTTAAGAGGAGTCTCTCTCTCCTTGGGTATCCTGCTTTCCATGCCTCGCTTTTGTAAGTAAAATACTTTTCTGACTAATTTGTTTCCTTGTTTGATACAGTAGCCAAGCCACCTGCCGTCTACAAAGCCCACAAGTTTCTAAAATTTGAGTATTGCGCTCCTGTATACCTGGTTTAACATTACATGCTTTGCTTTCCTCTGCAAAATGTCTCGTTTGACTGAGATACCATAACTATAACTACTTAAAATCCGCTTCAATTTTTCTTTTTAAAGTAAAGATGCATGCATTATGCTGTCTTTGCATGGACTAATCTAAGCAAGAAGATCTTTGCAAATAGGAAAAGTAAAATGAATTGATATCTTAAACAAATGTTGCTCTACCAGTCAACTGCACCCCATCCACATTTTTATTTTTGAGACAAGGTCCGACTAAGTTGCATAGGCTGCCTCTGGCCTTCCACTTGTAATCCTCCTGCCTCCACCTTCCAAGTCACTGGGATTACAGTTGTATGCCACTGTACCTAGTGCCTGGCTCACTCTTTTTTCTTTCTTTTTTTTCACAAGCAAAATGTATATTTTTAAATTAGAATCTTGATAAGAAATTTAGAACACCAATTTGTGAACGTAAATTCCACTTGTCAGAGCAAAAATGGATTGCATGTAGCCCTGGAGCTGAGGAATAGGTTTGATTTTTGATAAAATTTGCGTTTCCACACCTTTCTGATCAACTTTGTGCTGCTCTGTAATCTTGTTCTTTTTTCTTTTTTTATCTTTGATTGTTGTTGTTGTTAGGTACTGTTGAGTCGGTATCCAACTCATAGCAACCCTCATAGGGTTTTCAATGGCTGAGTGCTTCGGGATTGCCTTGGGAGTGGATTGCCAGGCCCTTCTCCCATTTTTGTGGTGCTGGGAATTGAACTCGGGTCCTCAGAGACTGCAGTGCAGCGCTCTACCAACTGAGCTAAATCTCAGCCTATCTTTGATTAACATGTATGAATTGTACATATGAATGGAGTTCAGTGTGATATTTTAATGCATGCATATAGCATGCAATCATCAAATCTAGCCTCCCTTTATCCACTCTCTACAGCCCTTTCCTGACCTTTAGTAATCACTATTCTACATTCAGGTTGACTTTTTAAAACTTCTATAAAAGAATGAAAACATGCAGTGTTTTTCTTTCTGGGTGTGGCTTATTTCACTTAACATAATGTCCTCCAGTTCTATCCATTTTGCTTCAAATGACAGGATTTTATTCTCTTATGGCTGAGTAATACTCCATTATCTTACTATATATATATATATATATATATATATATATATATATATATATATACACATACATGATTAGCACAGCTAGGGCATATGGCAGTTCTATTTCTAGGTTTTTTAGGAACCTCAACACTAATTTCCATAGTTGCTGGACTAATTTACATTTCCACCAATAGCACCTGAGAGTTCTTCTTTCTCCACATCCTGGCCAGCATTTGTTATTCTTTGTCTTTTTGATAATACTCATGCTGAGGTGATAGCTCACTGCAGTCATTTAGGAAATGTGTATTGAAATACCAATGGGATTTGCATTTTCTTGATAACTTTCTTTCTCCACCTTTTAATACACACCATGGAAAACTGGGATGTGTAAAAGTATTTTGGTTGTTGAAAGCTGGCCAACTTCTAATGTTGTATGGTGCATACTTAAATCATTAAAAACTTTCTCATGGGAGAGAATGGCAGGATAGTGAAAAGGGCGCTAACTCTCAGGCCGGGAGCCTTGGGCTCCATTCCTATAACAGACAGACTGGATCAGTTTTCCTTTTTTAAAAAATTCATTTATTCCTATATAAATATAAACAAGTCACTAATGCCCTCATTTTTATAATCTGTAAAATAGAGAGCTTCTCCGTTTTGGAATTTTGCAAAAATAAAGCAGGTAATTTCTGGTAAAGTATGTGTTGACCAAAGAGTACATCACAAATAAAGAGCACAATCATCAACAGTGTGACCCCTGTGACCAGGAGTCTGCTCTGTGCAAAAGGAAGTCTGGATCTTAACCTCCGGGCCCAGAGAACTCTCTCTTCACAGGAATATCACTTCCCAGCTCTCACCTTCTGTGCTCCCCCTTACTTCTGACCTCTCCCCCAGGTCAGTGGGTGCTGCCCAACAGACCCATCGGTGATAACGAACACTGCCCCTATATCTGCACTGGGCGTATCTCTGCCTCTAGCTACCCATGAGGACCAAGCACTAAACAAGTAGTTGCTACTAAGTTCCTCACCTGTGGAACTAGTGACATTTTGCACCTGATTATTCCTGGTGGGGGGGGGAGGTGGGAGGCTACAGTTCTGCCACTACATTGCCAATAGCGTCCACCTCTCCCAGTGTGACAACCAAAGACACTGCCAAATGTCCCCATGTGCACAAGAGTGCCTCTAGCTGAAAACTGCCAGGCTAGTGTGGTGAGAACTGAATTTTGAACTGTAAGCAATTTAAATGAATGTAAATCTAAACAGCAAACAGGGCTGGCAGTTACCATACTAGAGAACAATGCCTTAAAGTTTATTCAGATTATTATCAGAAGCCAGACAGGACAGCTAACAATTATATTGAGAAGTTCAGAATATTTTTTCCCTTGAAAAAGGCCAAGAGGGGTTAAGGAATGTAAGCTCTCACTTTTATTTCCACATAATTGCTCATTTGCTGTCTTTAACCCTGCAATGCATAAAAAGGTACAAAAGTAATAATCAAGGTGGGGGGCCCCACAGGGGTTTTATATCCAGATCTACCACCCAGGGAGGGAATAATGAGATGGGCAGATATCTACCGGTACTAAAGTCCAGAAGCAAAGAAAAAAATTAACAGCCGGAACCACCCCAAGCTGTTCATGCTGGGCTCTCAATCAGCTCCCACTTGGAGCCGGAGCTGGTCTGGATTGTTCTCAGGCAGCGGGAGGACCTGACCTGGGAAACCAAAATGCTCTGGTCTCCATTTCCCTCAGCCACAGGGATTCAATGCCCTTGGAAACGTTAAAAGGGATTTCTATGGACCAGAAGAGCTTACTGCACCCTTTCAACAGGATTTTGGTACCCTTGTCCAGCCCCCAGCAGATATAGAGGCTGTGTCTTCTCCTTCCATCCCTCCCAGCCTGTTCCCTTCTCTATTCACTTCTAGGAGGCCAAATTTTCAGCTTCCACAGGTGAGTGACAACATGCCATTTATTTTCCTGTGCCCGGTGTATTTCACTAGCCATGACGTATTCTGACCCCATTGTTCAGAAGGGTAACCACTGTTGCTGTTGTAGTTAGGTGCCATCGAGTCGGACGGTCTGCAGAAATTTATTATCTACTTCATAAAGAACTAGAAGAGAGAAACTCAAACATTCCCAACACAGAGAAATGTTTAAGGAGACAGCAATGCTAATCACCCTAATTTGATCATTACACATTGTATACATGTATTGAATTATCATTCTGTACCTCAAAATATGTACAAATAGCATGTATCAATAAAAAGTATTCTAAAAAATCGTTGCAAGGGTTCATCCAATTATTTGGAAAGTTTCATAAGTACCACTTTCACTTGAAGATTGAGCACAACTCTACATAAACATGAGATGACTGTGTTACATTGTAACATTACATTGTTACATTGTAACACATTGTGTACATTGTAACACAGTCTTGTAAATTACTGGAAGTCCCACAGTGATTACAACCTCAAGGGGAATCTTTTCTAAAACAAGCAAGTCTACTTGGAACTTCAAAGAAAACTGGACCTCAAGTTCTTTTATAGATATCTCAGTTTCTAGATCTACATTTAAAAAAATGTATGGATAGAGGTTGAAAAAAATATAACAGTATTCAGTATGGTGAAAAGCATTACATTTTATGTTTCCTCCCCAAATACTTAGAAGGCAAATCTACTTGACTTCTCATGCCGTAAACTAATTTAAAGTACAAAGAAAAACCATGGGTTTCAGATACAAAAAGTTCTGCCATTTAGCTCTCCACTGGCAAATTTTACGAACTTTGCATTCAGCTTCATGTGACCCAGTAAAACGAAGAAAACGCTAGCTGCTTTCATGGTTACTGGGAGGAGGGCAAAGAGCACTAGGGGTGCTTTCCACCCACCTTGTGGTACCTAGGCTTCAGTCCTCTTTACTGAGCACAGCCGGCGCAGATGCTCATGGAGACAGAAGGGAGCCCGAAGTTCCTCTTCCCAAGGAAGACGCCTATCACTCCAAGGAGACAGACACATAAACCAGTTCCGCAAATCCCGGCCCAGATGAAAGAAGTCTGTAATAGACAGCCCCCGCCCCCCTGACAGGGCGCTCAGGCTCCACGGGTCATATAATCTGGAGAGAAAGCACGTCCCTAAGTAAACAGCCACCAAAAGAGGGCAAGATAAACAAGGCAGATTATCCAACACCCAAACAAGGCAGATTATCTGGCACCCTCTGGGCACAAGAGGCTTCTCCCCAACTGGAGGAACAGCTCCCAAGCTGGGGGTTCCTGTGCGTGGCAATTCAGCTGGGGAGTCGTCTGTGCTAAGGGGACAGTGTCTTGCCATGGCATTTCAGTGATTCAGAGCATACACTAGCAATGATGCTGTTGTTGTGAGGTGTCCTTGAGATGGTATCTGACTCATAGCAACTCTGCATACAACAGGCGAAACAATATTGCCAGTGCTTCTCTGCTGTTCATAGGGTTTTCCATGGCGGATTGACTTTTGGGAGTGGGGTTGCTGGGTCCTTCTCCCAGCCTACAGCCTACAGCACCTGGTGTTCCCAGGTGGTCTCTCATCCAAGTACTAACCAGGCTTCACCCTGCTTAGCTTCTGAGATCTGATGGGATTGGACGCCACAGGACTATGGCTGCAGGCCTAGCAATGACAGCTCAGTTCAAAGGTGGCTTACAAGATCAGCAGCATGCTAAGAGAAACCGGCAACACAAGGGGACCAACCCTGCCCGAGGCCCCTTCTGTGAGGGCCCTGGAGGGTCCAACTCATGCAGACCGAAAGTGGAACTGGGACTCACTGGGAGCAGTGGGGAAGAGACTGGAGTTACTTCTTAATGGGGACAGGGACAGCAGCTTGTTAATATCCTTTCCGTTCAATCTCAGAAATCAGAAGGTGCTCAGCATGGTCACCCTGTGCTCCTACCCCAAGGTGCACACGGCACGCGGGCATTCACGCACGTACGCACAAAGCCCTGCATCAACGGCCACCTTTACATGGAGACAGGAGAGAGCAGCAGAGAAAAGAAACTGCTCAGAAATGGTGCCCTGGGCGCATGCACCCCTACTGTGCGTGAACTATGGAATTAGGTGCAAGGCAAGGAAGTTGGAGAAGAGCTGACATTTCCATTACTGTACGTCCAGTGCTCATTGGGTCTTCCTCTGCAACCTCCTGCCACCTCCTAGGGTGTGAGGCATCCCATCCGTCCTGGGGCAGCATCAACAGGACTTTTCCCAAGATGAGCACACTGCCACCAGGGCAAGCTTTTCCCCCAGCATCAAAGAAACCCGTGTTTTACACACAGCGTGTCCAGCTTTAAAGACCTCGCAACTCTGTGTATCTGAATTTTACTTTGTGACCAAGTAAAACACATCACTTCCTGCACAGAATCTTTTCCATGAGGAACAAAGATAAGCAAATGGGAGGAGTTATGCACAGGAGATGCTAAGAACCACCACGTGCTTAGGAGCGTGGCACTGTCCCGAGATCACGTGGCACTGTCCCGAGATCACGTGGCAGGAGGACCTTTGCTCCTCATTAGCAATGTGGATGCAGATGAAGTGGCTGTCTATGAACTTTGGCGTTCTCAATTTAGTTGGTTGAACTTCACAGAGATAAGAATTTCTGGCCACAGGAAGACGTGGAGACATTACCCCCACAACCCGCAGTGTTTTCTCCTGCCAGATGCTGCCTTAGGACTGAGCAGATAAATGGCCTCCAAGTGAGATAGAAAAATGCAAATTCCCAGAGCTCACTTCCACTCGCAATGGTCTCTATTATCAGCTGCAAAACAAAGGCTCAAAGGAGGTTCAGTGCCTCTGAGTCTCCAAAGGACAGAGAAATGCAATGGGGAAACCAGCACGGGACGCACAGGGCACACGTGCAGGAGGATGGCGTCCCTAAGCGCTAAAACACAGTATTCAGGTCGACTTTGCCCAGGGCCTTAGAAGCGCTGCCTGCCTTCAGAGAGCTGAAGCAACAAGGCTTCCTGGTGATCAGCGGACTTTTGGACACTGCTGGGGCCAATACTTTGGAGATGGCAAGATTTACAGTTGATAAGGCTGCATGGCTCAGTGGGCTTCTCAAAAGCTTCTAGGAAGGGATTATTTCTGCATCTATAGAGCCCGAGAGAATGGAGCCGGCCTCGAGCCGGCAGTACTGTGAACTCCCGGGCTCCTACACTGTGCTCAGTGAAGCAGATGAAGCCAAGTTAAAGCAGCATTTAGGGCTTCAGAATGGCGGCCTTCATAAGTATCTTTTTGTGGCAGGATTTAGGAGGAGGGGAGGGTTTTTTTCCCGAAGTGTAAGCATTATTTCCTCATACAAAAAGGGAAAATGTGTCTACCCTTGGATATAAAAAGCCAAATCTCGCAGGCCTCCCCCCAACCCCTTCCCCAAGGAAAAGTGGCCCAGCGCACGCTCCCCAACGCCACCTCCTGAATCTTCACCCCTTCACAGTCCCGAAGCCATTGTGCCCTTTCTCCTGGGAAACGCAGCTCGTTTATCTGCAGCTGAGCAAGTTCAGCTGTTCAGCTGTGAGAACTCCCTCCCAGGCGCCCAGCCAGGGAAGCCCATCTTCATCAGCAGGCGGAGGCAAGTCCCCAGGAAGGTCTGCGCAGGGCGCCTTTGAGTCCCACAATGCCCGCCTCCCAGCAAGGAAAAAAGTCTGCAAAATGCTGAATCCGGGCACATCTGCAGGCCTCACCCACTGCATACGGTCTTTGCTTGCACAGTCCTGGCTCTTAGGCAATCTCACAATTCTTCCTGTACACACCGCTGCTCACGGGAAGTTGGCACAGAAAGAGTCACTTGCAATGCATTAAAATGCACATTGTTTACTAAGCCAACATCACAGGGCCCCGTTTTGCTAACCATCAGCAAATCTCTCCTTAGCCTTTTCCCGCAACCTGTCTTCACACGCGAATACACATGTTGGCACGACCTGTGCTGCTAGTGTAAATGAAAATAACATTGTTGTGGTTCCTGCTCTGTGGCTTGAGTGGCATTTCTTTTGTGGCTTAAGGCGCTGAAACCCAGTTCATCAATATTTATCTCTTGATGCTTAAAAACTGCACGTCGGACGCCTGTAGCCTCAAGTCCTCGATGGAAATCAACATAAACATTTACTGCTAATCATAATAGAGAGAAAGAGAGAGAGAGACACTAAAGGAAGAAAGAAAGAAGAAAAGGGAGAATGAAATCTTTACAAGCGCACACTTAAGTCATTTTTCCCCACACACAAATGGAAAATGAACTTGCTCACAAAGACTCCTTGAGAGAAGTTCTTTCTTTATTGTGTGGTTTTAAAGACTTTTCTTTGACCTCTGCTATTTACAACTGGCACTCTGTGAAGACAGGGCCAGGCCCCTCCTGGCTCCAATGGCCCACACAGACAAAAGCTTTTCACCTCTGTCCCACTTACCTCCTTTCCCATCAGAACACGTTTATACTGCGCTCCTTGTCTCCATGATTTAAGCTGCCCTCCTTGTTCCTGCCCAGTTACAACCATTACCCGATTGAGAAGAGGCTACGATCACTCTGTTTCAACCAAGTTATGACCCCACAACCATTATTCCCAGCTGAAAGAAAGACCTTTGGTATGAATATAGATGTCTGCCACCTCATCCTGTTTAACCATGAAATTCTGGATAAAACAGTCCAAGAAAGAAAACAACTCACCGGGCAATTTTCCACCATGATATGGCACCATTTTAGATATTAAACAGCTATCCGGGCTTACATATTTATCTGTGGTTTTTCTCACTCTTAAAAGAATTTAAGATGGTTTACAACCCTCCCAATCATACAGCCTAAAGCAGATCTTTAGTGGGTGAGAAAAAGGAAAGGGGAATGAAAACTGACAGGAAGTAAACAGAGACAGAGATAAAGCAAGTTCTCAATGTGTGTGGTCAATTAGACTCTTTCCTTTATCATTTAGTTTTCTAACCTTCAGTTTGAGGAGGAAAATGCTACCCACTGCAATCGCTGCAGTAACCATAGGCTGAAACAAATTCTATGGATTTCTCAGAGAGCCACAATCAATACTGCCAATATGACTGGAAGTAGTAAGTTTCCTCCTATAAAACAGCACACAATTACAGCCTAACGAGCTCGGCATCTTGGACTGCCCAACTAAATCCGTGAGCTGATTTCTGAGACTTGTTACATGCATGGCGCTGCAGCAAGTCACAACTTGGTAAAGGCCATTTGTTAAAGGATGGTTTTGCAATAACAAAGGTACACATTTTAGTCTTGGCATCAAAACGTGCATTCTAAACCCACTGGAATGATACATTCACCAGGCAGGTGTAAATATTGTTGCTCTCCGTGGCTTCTGGCACAATGAGGAAGCAATGCCTTTGATATTCTACCACTTAGCAAGCTGCACACATAGTGACTCTGTTGATATTTCATGAAGTTTGTCTAAATAAAAGGACAGCCTCGCTTCTGCAGAGGCACGCGTGAAGGAAGGTGAAAGGAGAGCCAGGGATGGGGTTATGTGCCTGTGATACGGGCACTCTGGAGGCTTAGGCAGGAGGATCATTAGTTTAAAGCCAACCCGAGCCAGGCGAGGTGGTGCATGCCTTTAATCACAGTGACACAGGGGGCAGAGGCAGGAGGATGGCCAGTTTGAGGCCAGAGGAAACCTGCATAACTTAGTGAGATCCTGTCTCAAAAAGTAAAAAAATGGGCTGAGGGTGCAGTTCAGTGATCTAGCACTTACAAAGCATGCAAGAGCAAGGCCTTGGGTTCAACCCCCAGTACTGCAAGAATAAATAAATTAAATAAAATAAAAAATAAAAACAATATTAAAGTGAAAACCTTGACTTATGTTTTTACAAAAGAGTATTTTATTTCTATGGAGAAATAAAAAGATGCCTAGCACTCACAAGGCCCTGGGTCAATCCCTAGCATTGCAAAAAATAAATTAATAAAAAAAAAGTAAAGACAAAAAGAGAAATGAAAAGTTTCCAAGATAGACTATGCACAAACACAAATCAGGCTTACTGAGATATATCCTTGCATATAATTATGTAGACCTCCAGACATGAAGCTCATTCCAAGTTTTACTCACGGGATGGAGTTAAAATTACGAATGTGAATTCAAGTGAGATTGTTGCCCCAGGAGAGAAAAGTTTGACAGGTCACGGAGCAGGTAGACCCTCACAATGGGATCTTATGCCCAACTTACAAATTCTAACCTGTGCAGGTACGGAAATGCAACACTGTTTCCTTTCTTACACATAGTCCTCAAACTTCAATGGCATTGGTTTTTTGTTTTATTGGGTTTTGTTTGTTTGTTTTCTGTTTTTTATTTTGCCAATGGCCAGACCAAGCCCCGCCATCTTCAAGCAATCACGCTCACCATGCTGCACGTGCCTTCTGATGGACACGTTACAACGTCGAAACATCCGTCAGCCTGTAATCACCGTGTAATGCAGCTTGATCCAGACAGACTCTCTTTCCACAGCCCCCTTTGAAGAGAGCCCCCTTCAATGTGAGCCAAATAACAGATTTCCTTGGCGTCCTCTTTCATCAGGTGGAGGAGAATTGAATGGTCAGAGATTAGGGAAGAATGAAGGTAGGGACGGACACAGGCTTTCTTTCTCCCTTCCACATGTCTTTGCTTTGAAGTTTACAGCAGGTGGAAGAGCCTTTCAAACCCGAAAATGGACGCGGAAAATCAAAAACACATTGAGCTATTAACTTGTCACAGATTGGATTTAAATCTAAAAGCAAAGAGTGAGTTCTTATTAAGAATGGAGTATGCTACAGGCCTAGCGGGGAGCTCTGCGTGTTCTTTTAGCAGACGGATTCTCGTTTCCAGGCGAAAACTACCTGGAATGTCCCGCTCCTGCAAGCTAAGATCACCCACATGGGCACTAATAATGCTTGATAAAAGTTCACAGCAGGAAAGCAGAAAACACTTATCACAAGAATCACGGTGGCCTGGAGAAATGGTTCAATGAAGCCCTTCAGGCTGCCTCAATTGGAATCCGGAGCTTGCACGGCAGGAGGTATAGCCAGTGGGAAAGGACAGCAAATAGCCAATGACTGGAATCATTAGCTCCTTTGACCACCTGCACCATCACTAGGAGGCACCATGCTGGAAGCCTGCACAAACCTCAGCACAATCGACTTCCTGATCACTTAAGAAAGGATATTTTGAAAATTAGGGACCCTATCTGGAAGTCTGTTTCAGTCACTCTGTTTTTTCTTTTCTTTCTTTTTCTTTCTAACTCTGCCTTTACATCAAGGATAATTTTACTGTTCCTGTAGAGCTACCTTGGATGGAGTATTTGCAAAGAATCTCCCATACGTTGATTTTCAACTGTATCAACAACACTACTTGGTAAGCCCCAAAGACTAAGGATTACATAAAGTTCATTCAGTCTACTTAAAATGATGATGATGATGATGATGATGATGATGATGATGATGACGACGACGACGACGACGACGACGACGACGACGATTTGGTCATTATCTTGTAGTTGTTGTTAGGTTCTGCCGAGTTGGGTCTGACTCACAGTGACCCCATGTACAACAGAATGAAACACTCTCTGACACTGTGCCGTGCCCGGCACTCTGTCAGTGCTTCTCTGCTATTCACAGGGTTTTCAATGGCTGATTGTTTCAGGAGTGGGCTGCCACCAGGCAAATGGGCACTAAACCATTCTTATTAATCATGCAAATGTACTTATGAGATGGCTTTTTCTGGAAAACACCTGTTAAAAAGATCACAGGCTCAAACAATTTGTTCTTGTATACGTTCCATAAAAAAAAAGTAAGTCCATTGGTTTAAGCAAATAAATTATTTCTCTATACTTTCTGATGCAGTCACATCAGATGTATTTTCTCTGAAGATATAGACATGGTCTTCACTAGCAGAAACAATAGCCCTGGTTTCCATCATAAAGGAGAGTTAATTATCTTCCACTTGAGAAGTTTTCTGCAAGAAACTGTCTCTTGGAGAGGCCCAGAGCTGTCCTTCTGCCAGCCATTTGTCAAAGGTGGCTTTGGCTGTGACATAGCTGGTAACCCCCAAAAGACATCAACAAGTGGGACAAGCGACACCTGCTCAACGTCAGATTTGTCCTGGAGGTGCATCATTTACAAAGTCACAGAATATGATGCACATATCAGTCAGCGTTATAAGAAGCCTAAAGTTTATAAAACGAAATTTTGATCCACGGCTTATTGTTTGATCGGCGGACACAAGATATCCAACTTTGGTTCTTGGGAGTGCATTTCCAGGTAGGCTTGCGTATCTGTTTTTCTCTGTGACTATTTTCCTTGCGCTTCATGGATTTATGGCCGTCACCACCTAAATCACAGAAAGCATTAATACAAAGCCAAACCTTCAACTGTCGCATCTGGCTGTGCTCCAGAGGTGTGACCTTCATCCAATAAATTTCACAGATGTCCAATGAATCTGTCCAGATGTTCACACCAGCAAAACCAATCTTCCTCACCTCCAAACACGGCTCTGAATAAGCCCAGAGAAACACTAAGAATTTGGAATCATAGCCCTTGTACAAACCGAACCCCCACTGAGATCAAAGCGGCACCAAGGTGCCAGGACTGGGCCCTGAGTTCCTGCCTTGCAACACACAGGCTCAAAACCAAATGGCAAACGAAAGCCACCAGTGAGGTGTGGCGCCCAGAGGGAGAAGGACATACACTCAGGCTCCCCATGGAACCAGGGCAGTCACCAATTCAACAAGGCTGCCAACTTCATATGCAAGGCTTAGAAAGGCACGATTGAGCCTCCAGTAAAGCCCGGATGGTTCATAGAGTGAACCTATGATCCTTACGCCCACAGAAGAGGAACGTATGTCAAGGATTTGACTTCACTCACAAAAATAGTCACACCACTGGCTATGTGAACGTGGCTCAAAGGAGAGGTCCCACAGGTGACCGATCAATAAGCTGAGGGGCAAGACATGACGGAAATGAGAGATGACAGAAATGTAAGCGTTAGGTGGAGATATTGATAGAAAATGCAGTGACAGATATATTGATACACAGATGATGGTGTTTGTTGTTAGGTGCCAAGGAGTCGGGTCCAACTCATACTGACTTATGTGCAACAGAGTGAAGCACTCTCCAACACTGTGCCATGCCTGGCACTATGTCAGCACTTCTCTGCTCTTCATAGGGTTTTCCATGGCCAACTGCTTCAGGAGTGGACTGTCAGGTCCTTCTCCCATATACAGATGATAGACAGATGCGATAAGAGAGGCTATTGCTGGAATAGATTATGATTAGATGCAAAATGGTCTATTCATGGGTGAAGTATCAACTATCACTCCACTTGGGGAGAAATCTAATAGAATGATGATAGATAAACACAGAGAGATAATAGATAAATGGGCACATAGATCAAAAATAGAGAGTGGGAAAGTTAGACAGCCTTGAGCAAAGTCACCCCCAAGGGTACCTCATGGTCTAAAATAGCTGCCAACACCCCTGCCATTGGCATGCATTCTAAGCAGCAGATAAGAGCAATGAGAAGAGCTAATAAACGCGTTTTCTAACTGACTATTCCTTTTAAAGAGGCATTTTGAAAATCTCTTACAATAATTCTACCTGCATTTGACAGCCTAGAAACTAGTCACCTGCCCATGTTTAGCAATCTAAGAGTTTGGTGCATGCAAAGCACATGGTCCACCACCAAATTAAGAGGCACAGCAAGCTGCTGAACAGGTGCTGGGCAAATGCCACATGTTTAACCAATTTTACATTTATCGTCTTCCAGATGATAGAATAAAACTGCCAGGAATAGGACGGGGTTCTTAATTTCTTTTATAACTCCCCAGATGAGGAAACCGGGGCTTCTCCATCTTAGCTCTGCTCCCTCTTGGAGCCGGGTAATTTTTTGCTATACGAGTTTTCCTGTGCTTTGCAGGTTGTTTATCAACACCTCTGGCTGATATCCACTGGAGGCTGGTAGCTTCCTACCCCCAATGGTGACAGGCAAAAGTATTTCCAGCTATGCCCAATAGCCCCGAGAAAGCAAAAATGGCCCACCATGGACAACCACTGACCAGCAGACCTGCGAGGGCCAGTCAGTCACTGTGTCCCGTTATCAGCTGTTGAAGGCTGCAGTTGAGGATGGCCTTGGAGTTCACAGAACCCAGTGTAGGAGAAAAGAGCAGAGCTCCTTCGCAAGTACCAGGTAAGCATGCCAAGTTGCTCTGATGGAGAATGGGTTAGGTAGCACTTGTTTTTCCCTGAAGGTAAAGTGGTAGGGGTGCAATTTAGGGGAGAAAAGCGATGGGATGTATGGGCTTCATTCATTCATTCATTCATTCATCACAAATATTTGCTGAGCAGTTATTATGCGTGTGAAATGCTAGTCTAGTCTCAGGGACACCACAGTGAAGAAAAGAGGATGAATCCCGTCTCTGCACCAAGCCTGCTTTCTGGGGAAGGACAAGGTCTGTGAGCGTGGGAGAGCGGCAGGGAGGAGGAAGCACATGGGTGGGGGAGGAGATGGGGAAGGTGCAGTGGAGGGTCTGTGTGGGGGAAGGGACACAATGCTAAGAGAGGGCAGGGACAGAGTGTCTCTCTGCGGAAGGAGCTTGATGGTGGAGAGAATGGCAGCCTTAGAGGCAGGAGATGGCACTGGAGACAGGGCGCAGGCACTCAAGATGCTGTCAGTGAGGTGAAGGGCAGGGCAGGGCCTGAGACTGCAATTGAGCAGCATGAATCCCGTGTGTGTGTGTGTGTGAGTGTGTGTGTGTGTGTGTGAGTGTGTGTGTGTGTGTGTGTGTGTGTGGTTGCCAGGGGCCTGAACCCAGGTCCTCCCACACACTTTGCAAACATGCTACTACTGAGCTGAACCCCCAGCCCATTTTTTTACTTCGTATTTTGAGACAGGGGCTTGCTAAGTTGCTCAGGCTGCCTCTGGCCTCAAACCTGCGATCCTCCTGCCTCGCCCTCACTGGGTGCTGGGATGACGGGCATGCGCCACCACACGGGGCTTCCACGTGTGTTTGTAAAGGGCCTTTCCAGGAATCTGGTGGAAGTTAGATTGCTTGGAGCAAGTGTAGAGTCTGGAAGCCCCACGTTGGTGCTGTGGGATTCATGAAGGAGAGAGATGACTGCAGGCTAGACAGGGGCAGAGGGGTGGCACAAGGAGCAGAGACCCTATTCGGGAGGGATTCTGAAGGTGGACCTCACGGGCTTTGCCGAAGGTAACCAGAAGTGACCAGGAAATACACAGCATCTCTAAAACCTCAGGCCAACCTTATCTTTTAAAACAGCCAGTGAGAACATTGGAGCGCCAGCCTTCCTTCTATATGTTCTCACTCTTCCATCCCAGCACTTGTTCAAAATGCTTCTGGAAGTCGTTCGTCCCTATGCAACACCCTGTAGAGGCAGTGATCGACACCTCGCGTGTCTCTGAAGAGCCCGAACTTCCACACCTGGAAAACGGAATTGCTAGATCTCACCACGGGCTGGGATTTAGCTCAGCTGGTAGACCGCTGCACTGTAGTCTCTGAGGTCCCGAGTTCAATTCCCAGCACCGCAAAAATGGGAGAAGGACATGGCAAGTGTAGAGTCCCAAGGCAATCCCAAGGCACTCCCAAGGCAATCCCAAAACAGTCAGCCATTGAAAACCCTGAGGGTCACTATGAGTCGGATACCGACTTGAGGCACCTAATAACAACAACAAGCTCTCACCACAAACCTCATTAACCCCAGGACTGACAGGGAAAATGTACACAGCCCTTTGTGAATCAAAAAGGAAAGGGATGCTGTAATTATCTACATATCTAGCCTAGGGCAGTAACACCCAAAGGAGATGTTGTTAGGTACTGTCAAGTTAGTGTCTGACTCATAATGACCCTAGGTACAACAGGTGAAACACTATTCTCAGTGCTTCTCTGCTGTTCATAGGGCTTTCAATGGCAGCCCAAAGGAGATAGTTTGGTTAATATGGGAGGTTCATGCCCAAGGACTCTCACTGGCCCCAAGTCAAAAGGCCTCCCTAAACTTTTGCCAGTTCCAAAGTTTCTGATGGAATCAGCTATGACATGTTGATCCGTTTTGGCTTTCAGGCAAAAGAAATTGATTTCTTTTCTTGGGAAATTCAAAGACTTAAGTCAGGCATCATCACTCAATTACAAAATATGGTTTAACACGGTGTGATCCTAGTGATGCAATTTCCTTTCATTGCAATGCTTTAAACATAGTTCAAAGGAAGCTCTTTGATTCAAATTACCTTCAAGTCTGTAAAAAATAATTTGGTTGATGAAATGAGGAGAAAATAGATGCTTAAATAGGAAGTAATACTGATGTACCAAATTGTCACTCATGTAATAGCCCACTATGCAAAACTGGATCAAAATAATCCCTTTGAAAATTAGTCAGTCTCTCTCTCCCCTGCTCCATATGCACACACAGATGACATTAATATACATATAGAATATGTGGTTCCGACACGTCATCTGCAATGATTACACAAACAAGTTACCCCAAATTCCAGTTTAGGAACAATTAATATAACAGATACCAGAAAAAGTCTTGACAGAACAATAACTTAGAGTATTATACAGTAAGAGTAAACAGATCATAAACCAGAGAGTTCATTTCTGCTCAAGAGCTACATGGTCAGAGGTGAGCAAGGCTTATCTTCATCAAATTATTTCACATTCACTGAAGAATTTTGTTCTATCATAAAATAACATTTCTGTGTATTAAATGATACGGTATGAACATAATTGTAGGAATGCATCATTATAACAAAATGGTTTAGGAACATTGTTCAACAACCATTTATTTAAATATAATGTGTCTAAAAGACCTTTCAAAATAATAATGTTCCTTATACATATTATGTACATTGTATTTATGACTATGAATTCAGGAATATTCATTATAAGTCTATTATTTCACTATTATTATATATTTCCCAGATGAAATTTTGTTATGAAATTTTAAAATATTTCATCTTTAGGTCTACTAGTAATGTCCATGAAATCATTTTAAACTAACTTTTCTTTCTTTCTTTCCTTTTCTTGTTTTTCTTTCTTCTTTCTTGCCTGCCTTTTCTTTCTTTCCCTCTCTCTCTCTCCCTCTCCCTCTTCTTCTCCCTCTCTACCTCTCTCTGTCTCTCTCTCTCTCTCTGTCTCTCTCTCTCTCTCCCCCCCACCCCCCCTTTCAGCAGGGTTAATCCATGTATAGCCCAGGCTGGTCTTGAACTCACAATTATCCTGTCTCAGCCTCTCAAGTGCTGAGATTATAGGTATGCACCACCGTGCTCGATATAAACACTTGTTATGATTCCAAAGTTGCTCTAATTATTTTTAGCAAGGTTTGTAAGATTTGTTCATTTACATAATCTAAATATAAAATCTCTATCAGACTGGCTAAAGTATCACCGTGTGTGTGAATACATACACACACACACACACACACACACATATATTCATATACACACATATACATATAAATGCATATAGTATAGTGTGTATATAGTGTATTGTATATATGTACATATTTATGTATATGTATATATGTATAGTATAGTATGCTGTTGTTAGGTGCTGTTGAATAGGGTCCGACTCATAGTAACCCTCATAGGGTTCTCATTGGCTGATCATTTCGGGATTGCTTTGGGAATGGACTCCTGTGTCCTTCTCCTGTTTTTGCAGTGCTGGGGATCGAACCCAGGTCCTCAGAGAGCACAGAGCAGTGCTCTACCCACTGAGCAAAGGCCCAGCCCCACAGTATAGTATAATGGTACACATACACATACACATACATACATACACACATATTTATGTATGTGTATTGTTTTTCAAACTGTGATATTTTGGGCCTGATGTAAGAAATTTATTCTACTAAACATACAAATGAACATAATGATTACGTTTAGAGTGGTGTGTGTGTGTGTGTGTGTGTGTGTGTCTATGCAGCAAGGAATACTCAAAAACATAAAAAGAAGATTAAAGAATCAAATTATTTAATCAGAAATTCCTAGAAACATCCAATGTAGGGAGAAATTGGGAGGAAACTGGCAAAAACCCCAAAACTGGGAAAACAGCTTTTGAAGATCTGGTTTGTAAATTACAAATCTAGGGAAAGTGAAAGTAACTTGACTGGACACTTGTACAAAACCCTTCATAAGTCCCCCAAATCTGATTGGACAATTGGAAAACAAAGAACTCAAAGCTGATTGGCTCAGGCCGTTCAGGGCAAGGTATATAAGGTGCTGCACTACAGCAGCTCTCTCTCTCTCTCCATCTGACCACCGACGAAGCAAGAACTCTCTCTCTCTCCATCCAACCACCGATGAGGAAAGAACTCTCTCTCCCTCCAACCACTGACAAGGAAAGGACTCTCTCTGGATTTGACCAGCAACATGGAAACACCTCTCCAGTGACCACTGAGGCCAGGAGAACTGGACAGTGCTCTCAAGGAAAGACAGACTACAAGCAAGCTGAGGAAACTCTCTTGGACCCAGTGCCAAGAGGCTGAAGCTGAGGACAGTCTCTGGTCCCAGCACTGGAGGCAGAAGAGCCACCACTGCTCCTGAGGCAGGAGTAGAGCTGCGGCACTTAGGCTGCTAGCACTTGTTCTAGCTGTGCACTTGTTTGGGTTCCTCTTGGCTCTAATCAGGGAGGCAGCAATAAAGAGCTGTGTTTGTCCCTGCAAGGCACAAGCGCCGAGGCTTCTTCCTTTCTCCCTCTCCTGGCGTTCCGGAGGGCTGCAGGAGTCCACACCTCTCACCAGAGGGTCCCAAGTGACTTGTGTCTAGTTACCTGTGTGCACAGCTACACCACCCATCCGAACATCTGGGCCGGACCAGGAGGTGTGTGCCCACAAACCAAAAGTACATACAAAATAACTTAAATGTAAACAGAACCTTTTAAGTACTCAGGTTTAATTGGAAGACATTCTCCTTTATGTACTTTTTTATTAAAAGCTACAGGGAAGGCTAGGGATATAGCGAGGTTCAATCTTTGCACACCACCACCAACAACAACAACAACAAAGTATAGGAGTTCAGAGTATATCTAGTGGTGGAGCACGTGCTTAGCATGCACCAAGCACTTAGATTGCACCAGAGCCCAATCTCTGGCACTGTGTGGCAAAATCATGATGTACATAGATAGTAGGACTCACAGAAAAAGCGTGAAAGTAGAAAGGAGACTGTGGGTGGGGAAGGAGGGGATGGGAGAGGGGGTCATGAGAGGGTAAGGGGGAAGTGACCGTGAGCAATGTGCAATGACATACCTGTATGGAAATTCATGAGACCCATTAAGCTGTACATTAAAAATTACTGATAAAAAATGTTTAAGGAAAGTTAAAAAAGAATGAAGAATAAAGAAAAATAAGAGAGCATACAGAGCTATTGCCCCTGTATGTTGACTGCAGTGGTAGCTACAGTAACAGACTCTATATATGGGATACAATGTCATAAAATTACATACATACATAACGCCAATGCAAATTTTTGTCTTCTCGATACTGCTCTATAATTACACAAAGCGTAACCACATGAAGAAACTGGATGCATGTGATTTTCACATTCTCTCTTTATAGATTCCTGTGACTCTATATTCCAAACCCCCACATATTTATAATATGAACACAGTTGTAGGAGACGTACCTTAGAACATTGCTTGTGATTCTGGCACCAAACCAGGGAGCCATTGTTCTGCAAAAGAAAAATAAACATAGACCCATTAAAAATAAGGTTCTCATTGAAGCTACACATGTGTGTGCACACACACGTGTGTGCGTATGTAAGTGTGATTTTAAATATTTGCATTTTAAAAAAAGACCAATGTTAGCCTGGTGCAGGGCACACATCTGTCATCCCAGCAACTCGGAAGGCAGAGCCAGGAGGATTGCAAGTTCAAGGCCAGAGGCAGCCTGTGTAACTTAACAAGATCCTGACTCTCTCAAAATAAAAAATAAAAATAGTGGGCTGGGGGAGCAGCCAAGGAATAGAGCACTTGCAACATATGTATGAGGCCCTGGGTTCAACCCCCAAGTACTGCAAGAAAAAATTTAAAAAAGGAACAGTCTTGGAATGTTGATGTGTTTCTCTCTTCCTCAGAAAGAAAATGTGTTTCTAATGCAAGTCTTTCTTACTCACTGACTTTATGATATAAACAAGCATATATAAAATAATAAAGGTTCCAAACTGTCTCAAGGGGAAAGGACCAAGGGGCTGTCATGGTATGCTCAGCAATAAACGACAGACCCGCAGGAACAAGAGCGTAGGCATTTCTTCCATAGTAAGCGGTTTCGGGAAATTTACAAGTTGGGCATCATGGAGGGTTCTGATCTCAACCAATTTACAATAATAAGAGTCTCAGCTTTAGCATCACAGCTCAAATGATAAACCTTCTCATTCTCTCTCACTGAACGTGTCTATGGACAAGAAACTCAGTGTCCCCATGCCTCAGTGTATCTAACTGTGAACATGCACAGCAGCAATATCTTATGCATCATGTCCATGTTGTGGTGGCTGTTAGGTGCCATCGACTCATGTCCAACTCATAGTCAGCCTGATAGGGTTTTCAATGGCTGATTGTTTCGGGATTGTCCTGGGAGTGGATTGCCACAACCTTCTCCCATTTTTGCAGTGCTTGGCATCAAACCCAGAACCTCAGAGACTGCAGAGCACTGCTCTACCAACTGAGCTAAATCCCAGCCCTGCATCACATCATTAGGATATTAAATAAAATAATATACAGTCATACATCTTTGGGCAATTTTGTCCTTGTACCAGAGTGGGTTTACATGAACCTACATAATATAGCATGGGCCTGGATTTGCTCAGCTGGTAAAGCACTGCTCTGTAGTGTCTGAGGTCTCAGGTTCGATTCTCAGCACTGCAAAAATGGGAGAAGGACTTGGCAATCCACTCCTGAGGCAATCCCGAAGCAATCAGCCATTGAAAACCCTTGAGGGTCGCTATGAGTCAGACATGACTTGATGGCACCTAACAACAACAAAATATAGCACACTACACATCTAGATTATAAGATATAGGCATGAACCCAAGGCTACCAACTTGTACAGTTTGTCACCAGACTGAATACCGTGGGCAATGGTAACAGACAGTAAGTATCAATGTTGTTAAACATAAAAATTGTGCATTCAAAATACCAGCTCATGGGAAGTTTTCAGCTCCCCTGTGAGCTGATGGGATTAATATGAAAGATAGACTCTATTGTTGACCAGAAGATCAATATGCAGCAGGTGGCTTTTGATGCATGGACCACTTATCAGTCTTTAACATTCACTCAGATACTAGGACCGTGATTTATTATGCTGCACACTAGAGTCTCTTCTTGGGAACCATTCATCCCACATAACTGAGATTTTGGACACGGTTTTCCCTCTTGTTATGATATTTTAAGTCTGATGGTGCTAGGCTTAGAAAAATCACCCAATATGTAAGACGTCATTGTCTTTTGTTCTCTGAAGCTCTGGATATGAGATAGTGACCCATTTTCTACGTCTGACCCTCTCGTACTTTTAACTTGAAGAATACCCATGTGGATAGAGTCGGATTCCTTGTGTTTTCAGTTATGAGTAAATTAAACCAGTAACCTACTTCTCAAAAATATTTTTACACACAAGTTTATTGAGATATAATTCACATACCATAAAACCCACTCGTGCAAACTCTGCAACTCGATGGTTTTTGGAATCTTCACAAGGCTATGCAACCACCACCACTGTTAACATTAGACGATTTTCTTCAACCCAAAAGAAACCTGTATTTGTGGGCAGCCATTCTCTGTTCCTTATCTGTCCCTATAGATTTACTTAGTCTAAACATTCCATAGAAATGGAATCAGATGATATGTGTTCTTTTGTGTCTGGCTTTCACTGCATATACATCTTCATTATGCTAAGTGATAGAGCACATACTGGTACCTCATTCTTTATATTACCAATTGCCTTTGTATGGATGTATCATGTCCCTCATCTGCTCAGGGATATTATATTTACACACACACACACACACACACACACACACACACACACACACACACACACACACATATATATCGTGTCTGTCAGCTTAACGTGCTGTGGAGGCTTGTGGGTTGTTGTGATGCAGAAAGCTAAGCCACTGGTATTATAGAAGGGCCACCCATGGTGGACAGGTTTCAGCTGAGCTTCCAGACTAACACAAACTAAGGAGAAGGACCCAGCAGCCCACTCCCCAAACAATTACCTATTGAAAATTCTATGAATAGCAGAGGAAGTACTGTCAGATACAGTGCCAGAAAATGAGCCCCCCAGGCTGGAAGGTGTTCAAGAAATGACTAGGGAAGAGTTGCCTCCTCAAAGTAGAGTCAACCTTAATGATGGAAATGGAGTAAAGCCCCTAGGACCTCCTTTTGCTGATGTGGTGACTCAAAATGAGAAGTAACACAGTGGCTGCAACAATGGGCTCAAATAAAAAAGATTGTGTGGATGGTACCGTGTCAAGCAGTGTTTTGTTCTGTTATACACAGAGTTGCTCTGAGTTGAACCCAGCTTGATGGCACCCAACAACAATGACAACATGTAAGGTGCTAGACTTTTGAGATATCAACTTGAATTCCACCAACATGTGGGTTTCCTGCCGGGACTTCTAAGTAGTACATCTATCTGAGCACACTCTGTGCACACCTTGAGGGCTCCATGCTCATTGCTGAAGAGTAGAAAGCAATGGGACAATTTCCGAAGAGATTTGAAGCAAAAGGGGGTCCTAGACCTAAGAGACCGGGTCAAGGCCACTTTCTGGAGCCCTTTCCCACTGGCCATGGTCTGCAGACCTTCAGCCTCCTTGAGTTAGATCAGTGGTTCCTCTCCCTTGAGTTACAGCCTTCCCTACGCCCACAGATTCCACCTCCTTCCCTTCCAGACTCTTCTTTTCTTGGAAAGATGGGCCGAAGCTTTTCTCTGGCAGAGGTTAATGAGCTGGTAACCACCTCTGCCCTGGCCGCACTGTTCCTGAGAAGTTTATCAAGCCCTCTTCTGCCAAAGGGAAGGAGGAAGGGAGGGAAGGAGGGACGGAGGGAAGGAAGAAGGGAGGAATGCATGAAGGAATCGCTAGATTTATAATCTTGGAAGGAGAGCTAAGACCTGACCCAGATGTCTTTGGGCCCTCCATGTTCAGGAAGCTGTAGATCAGATTGACAGGCTGGAATGGGAAATAGCAGACAAGGTACAGGAAGTAGATAGGAAGCAGACTGCAGTGGATTTCAACTTATCTGTGGAAGCATTCTTTTTTAACTTAGTCAATATCAGAGCATTAATTTAAAAACTACAGGATCAGTGCCCTGAGAAGTCCTGTGGGTGGTGCACCTTTATTAGTTTCCTTTGTTTCCTGTGCTTGTAGGAAGAATGTCCAAACTTCCACAACATACACACAGACAACCCAGTGAAGACTGCTGTTAGCTTTGTATCCAGCGGGCTCTTACACACTCATCAGACCAAGACAGATCGATCGCTCAGGGGCTGTCTGTTGAGTTCCTCACATTTTATTGAGAATTCATATCAGTGCTTTACCTCAACAGAGGCATTTTCATCTTAAGCAAAATTTCCACTGACCACAAAATGAAAAGTTCTGTCATTATAAATAGATATCTGGGGCAATATCAACCAGGCATGAAAGATGATTATGATTGGGATTTTTTTTCAATTAGGAAAGACATTATACAGTGCTTTGGAAGATTAAAAAGATAATCCAAACAAAGTATTTAGCAAAATGGTTGGTTAGATACCAGGAAAAAAAGCTGCCCATGGTCATTATCAGTGTGCTTTTATTATTGTTTTCCATTATGATTGTTTTTAGGAGTATGAGAATGATCAGACTTAACATCTCCCAGCTGAAATGGACAAGGCTTGCTCTAGATGAACTGATTTGATCTTATTAGTGACATTTGAGGTATTTATTATTACAGATGCAGAAAATACAATATAGGGGGGGGCCTGTCATACTTTTTTCCCTGGGTGATCATGGTCTCATATTTGCTGAAGGATGAATAGACAATGACATAGTCTAGTCATGTTCATTTCTTTGATTGGCCATTTGTGTAGGAAACAGCATATTTTGCCATTTCTATCCTAGCTTGGGGCTGGGATTTAGCTCATTTGGTAGAGTGCCGCTCTGCAGTCTCTGAGGTCCCAAGTTTGATTCCCAGCACCGCCAAAGTGGGAGAAGGACGATCCACCATTAAAATGGGAGAATGGCAATCCACTCCCAAGGCAATCCTGAAACAAGCAGCCATTGAAACCCTATAAAGGCCACTATGAGTCAGACACAACTCGACAGCACCTAACAACAACAACAACATTCTAGCTTATTTAGCATTTCCCCCTCACTTTCAGCAGCTATTAGGACCAAGGAGGGTCCACACCCATTTGTCTGTGGTAAAAATTCTCCAGTTTACCATGTGCCTTTTGGATTTATTCATGAAGATATTTCTGGGAAGAAATTTTCCACACCCACCTGTAGCATACACATCCATGCCTGTAACATATATATTTCTCCCTGAAAATGTATCTCTACCTCCTTTTTGGATTTTGGGTTTCCTGTTTTCCTTAAAACAATTTCCCTCACACCAATGATTTGTAGCTCTTTATTGCTTTTTTGCTTCTGTCCATCAACATCGATCATATTATATGTATCTCCACACAAAACCTCTAAGAACCCTGCTTAATGGTACCAGGGTGCTTAGTAGACTCTGCACCCCCCTTCTGTCTGGCCCCTTGGGTGAGGCCAGGTGTCCGAGTTCTCCCCACTGTTACCATCCACCTCTGCTGCTTCCCTGGAATGCTCTCTGAGAGAAGAGTAATGGAAAATTACAGGCAACCGAGCACATTTCATCAGGCCGCCTCCCCCCGGGGATGTCCTTTGTCAGGTGGTAATAGCCCCCACTCACTAAGCCACCTGACAACAAAGACAAGTGCAATATTTGCAACGAAATCTTGTTCTGGATGAAGGCCGGCTAACATAAAGAGTCAAACTACCTCTGGCTAGGAAGAGGTTTGCCTACAGACTCGTTATTGCAACCTGCAGATGGGATCAGACAGTGGACCTTTGTCATTCTCTAAAGATTACGTCCTGTGTTTTATTGGTTTAACCAGATCAAACGGGAATGTTAGTCAAGCCACCTTTCAAAGAGTTTACATAAATTCAATTAAACGCACCCAGAAATCATCTCAACGACATTTTCAAAGTCTGCCCATTTCTAGCCTCTTGCTTTTCCTTAAAGAAAAATAATTCCTCAAAAGCTTCAAATGAAGAAAACACCAGATTCACTCAAAGACACCTGACATGGGAAGGACAAAAGGTAAATGACAACCCTTGATCTAAATACAACCATTTAGAAGAGAATTATAAAGGCCTCATGCATTTTCCTTAATATTACCCTCTGTTGGTGTAGAGGAGCCCAGACATTCACTAATCAGCCTGAAATCTCGGAAGCACAGCACTCAACTCTTCTCCAAACACAAGGCGAAACACTGGAAACAAACCAGGCCAGAAAACCCATGATAAACCTTCACTTGCGCCAAGCAACACAAGGAAAGTAGAACAAATTAGCTGCAATTTTTAGCTGACCAATTTTGTTGCCATGTTAATTGTTTTTAAAGGAATGAATTAAACTTTGTTGTTGTTGTTGGGTGCTGTTGAGTGGTGTCTGACTCATAGCGACCCTCATAGGGTTTTCAATGGCTATTTCCGGATTGCCTCGGGAGTGGATTGCCACATCCTTCTCCCATTTTTGTGGTGCTGAGAATCGAACCCGGACCTCAGAGCGGCACTCTACCAACTGAGCTAAATCCCAGCCCCCCAAAACTTTCATGACTCATTTTAATCCAAAATATTTTCCTATTATTCTGGAACCACAGTATAACCTAATTGATTTCATTTATGATTATAAGGGTGTTCTTTTCTACTACAAGATACCTGGGAGTTTCTCCTATTCTCCACCAGCCGCTAACAGAGTTTGAGAGAACAGTGTTGAGAATATTCATTTCCATGGCCTGAAATATTGTAAAAATGAATCTTTGCCTGTGATCATTCGAAATACACATCCCATTTAAAACATCCTCAGGAAACTTAAATGCATATTACTAAATGAAAGGAACTGATGTGAAAAGGCCAACGATAGATTTTGAACCATGTGTCCATGCAGATTCATCGATGGGAATAAAAGGGCCACGTAGTAAGGATGACAGTCATGGGGGGGTTCATGCCTATAAAGGGGCAGAGGATATAGGGGAAATCTGTGGACTGCCCTTGCAATCTTGCTGTGAACTTAAAATTGCTCTAAAACAAAAAGGTCGAGTGTACTTAGGAGAGGAAGGGAAAGCTAGATTGTGCATCTGCTTTTTCTAGGCATGATTTTTATGGTGGAGCTGGGCATTAAACATGCTAAGCACATGTGTCACCACAGAGCTCTACCCCTGGCTCTACCCAGGGTGCAGGATCCCCTCACGGTGTCTATGCTACAGTGCACTTCTCCAGGAAACCTCCCAAGACCCCACACCCTCATCATCCCAGCTCCCTCTGCTGCATGATCCTATAGCATCCTAATGCCCCCCACGCCCTCTGTCACAGTTGCCAAGTATAAGTTATTGGTCTTCCACCTGCGAATACCTTGGAAAGAGACTCCATCCATATCTCTGGCTCTTCATTGTGTCCCTTGCACTGGGCAGGTGCCCACCACAGAGCACAACCTTTATGAAGTATTACTAATTGAAACAGGAGAGGGATGTAGCAATCCCGAAATAATCAGCCATTGAAATTCCTATGAGGGTCACTATGAGTCGGACCTGACTTGATGGCACTTAACAACGAACAAGACTACAGCCATAGCCCTGCGGCATACGATCCTGTCAGATCTCGGAAGCTCAGCAGGGTCGGGCCTGGTTAGTACTTGGATGGGAGACCACCTGGGAACACCAGGCACTGTAGACATGGGAAAAGGACCCAGCAACCCACTCCCAAAAATCCATCAGCCATTGAAAACTCTGCGGACAGCAGAGAAGCACTGACAATAGCGTTTCCCCTGTTGTATGAAGGATCACTGTGAGCCAGATACTGACTCAATGGCACCTAACAACAACAAACAAACATTAATTGGAAAACTAATTGAATGGAATAGTGTCATACAAAGGAATTTGAACTTTAATCATTAAATCATGCAGATGGCAAAGAATGAAACAAATAGATTGAGCTGAACAAATTTTTCATCTTCTCAAGCAAGGGCCAGACTATGACCTATAGAAAAAAGTTACATTTTACTGTGAATGTTGACAAGGCATAATGTAAGAAATTCTACATATGGGAGAGGACCAAGCAAGCACCTTCATTTTCACTACTCATGGGCCCTATCTTGTTGTTGTTAGGTGCTGTCCAGTCAGGTTTGACTCACAGCAACCCCTATAAACCTTTTATAGGGTTTTCAATGGCTGATTGTTTTGAGGATTGCTTTGGGAGTGCATTACCACGTCCTTCCCGTTTTTGTGGTGCTGGCGATGGAACCCAGGTTCTCAGAGAGAGTGGGGCAGCCCTCAACCCACTGAGCTAAACCCCAGTCTATGGTCCCTATTAGAATAACAAAGCTCTCGCTACCACCAGAAGCACTGACCTGTCTTAGGACACCTCCAGAAAGTCCTCCCACTTTACCCTTCTCCAAGAGAACATGCTAATCAGCCATTCCTTCTTGCCCTAGCTATGAGTTCAGACACATCGCCTCTAAAGTAGACTTGGTGTTTGCATGATGCCAAAGGGTCCCCCAAAAGTTCTTGTTGTGATTAAAAACTTCATGCTTTGAAGTCACATTCACAGTATTTGAAAGGGGGTCTTGGAGAGGTCATTGGGATTGAAAGAAGACATGAAGATAGAGACCCCAGGGTGTCCTTAGTGGCTTTAGAAGAGGAAGGGAGACCTGAGCTGGCAAATTGGCTCTGTCTCACCTCGGGAGGACTGGACCATACTGTCATAGCAAGAAGGCCCCCTGCCAGGTGCTGGCACCACACTCTTGGACTTCTGGCCCCCAGGACCTGAGCCACAAAACCTGTTTCTCGCCAATTACCAGATCTCAAGTTATTTTTTTTGTATGAATGGCCAGAAAATAGACTAACAGTATTAAAATTTCTGTTTTAATGTATTCCATTTATGTTGTTGTTGTTAGGTGCCGTCGAGTCGGTATCCGACTCATAGCGACCCTCATAGGGTTTTCAATGGCTGACTGTTTTGGGATTGCCTTGGGAGTGGATTGCCAGGCCCTTCTCCCATTTTTGTGGTGCTGGGAATTGAACCCGGCACCTCAGAGACTGCAGCACAGTGCTCTACCCACTGAGCTAAATCCCAGCCCATTCCATTTATATTTACTTTATATTTTGGTGTATTAATTTATGTCTAATTTATTTATATGAGATGTTTTACATTATATCTTATATTTGGATAAGCTATATATTTTTCTGGTAAATTGAAACCTCTTTCCCCAAGTCACATAAAACCCTGGAAGATTTCAAGATGATATGAATTATGAATCACTTGTGCTGAAATAAATCCAACTTTAAGCAGGTTTAGAGGGAGTGTTAAATGTAATAACTAAAATTTAGTAAATGACTGGCACTATGAAATAAGGGGAAGCTTGAGCAATCTAGTACCAAGAGTAAACCAAACAACTAAATGATTGTTCTTGGGAAACCTAAAACAACCATGTCTATATAAATCCCACTCTCCTTACTGCCTCTCTTTCATGGCAGAGAAAGGAAAAACCAGAGAGGAACTCAGATGTCAAAGCAAGCAAGCCTGGACCCGTCTCCGCCATTTTTAACTCTTCTTGTAAACTGTGTGTGGATTCGCCTAAGTCCAGGAAACTCTCCAGTTGCCATCTCTAATCATCTAGAAAGTAATCAAATGCATATGCAATCAAGTGATAAGCCCAGAAGGGCATAAGTACTGGGCTCATCATCCAGGAATGACCACCTACCTCAGAGACTTACAAGAGTTGGCTTCCAGGTGGGTGGCTTAGTTAGCCACGCCTATTTCTTTTGCTTCCTCTGTTCTTCATGTGGTTTTCAATGGCTAATTGCTTTGAGAGTGGGCCGCCAGGTCCTTCTCCCTAGTATGTCTTAGTCTGGAAGCTCAGCTGAAACCTGTCCACCATGGGTGGCCCTTCTGGTGTCTGAGGTACCATGGCATAGTTTTCAGCATCACAGCAACACCTGATTTCCCACAGGACTACAAACTGACAGACAAGTTGGACCTTGGCATCAGGAAAACAAAAAATCCACATCCGTTGTAGTGGCGCACACCTGTAAAACCAGCGGCTCAGGAGGTGGAGTCAGTAGGATCACAAGTTCAAGACCAGAGGCAATCTGCCTAATTTGGTGAAACCATGTCACAAAATAAAGTTAAAAAATGGGCTGGGGGTGCAGCTCAGTGGTCCAGCACTTGCAAAGCATGCAAACGCAAAGCCCTGGGTTCAACCTCCAGTACTGAAAAACAAAACAAAACAAAACAAACAATCCTTGCAACTAGGTAAGTATTTCATATTTAAAGGGGAAAAAATTGAGGTTGTCCAAGATTTTGCTTTACTTGGGTCTACAATCAACACCCACAGAAGCAGCAGTCAAGAAATCAAAATGCACATTGCATTGGGAAAAGCTATTGCAAAAGACCTCTTTAAAGTGCTGAAAAGCAAAGATGTCACACTGAAGATGAAGGTGCACCTGACTCATGCCACATTTTCAGTCACATCGTATGCTTATGAAAGCTGGACAGTGAATAAGGGAGACAGGAGAAGAACTGGTGCTTTTGAGCATTGATTCTGGAGATGCGTATTGAATATACCACAGATTGCCAAAAGAACCAACAGATCTGTCTGAGAAGTGCAACCAGAGTCCTCCTTGGAAGCAAGAATGGCCAGAATGCACCTTACATATTTTGGACATGTAGTCAGGAGGGACCAATCCCTGGAGAAGAACATCATGTTTGGGAGAGTGGCAGGTCAGCAAAAAAAAGGAAGACCCTCCACCAGATGGATTGACACAGTGACTGCAACAATGGTCTTAAGCATAAATAAGATCACGTGCCTGGCACAGTGATGGGGGGTGTTTTGTTCTGTTGTACATAGAGTTACTATGAGTCCGACCTCACTTGACACCACCTAACTACATTTCTTTTTCTGACTCTTACCATGAAGCTTTGCTAACTTAGTGCACTAGTTAGCTTCCCATCACTGTGACAAGGTGGCTAAGAAAAACTGACTTCAAGGAGGGAAGATATATTGTGGCCCCCTAGGTTCAGGGGTTTCAGTCCATGCTCACTTAGTTTCTGAGTTTTTGATTAGGCAGAGCACCATGGCACATCTTGGTGTAACAAAGCCGCTCACCTCATCGTGGCCGGGAAGCAGCGAAAGAAGGGAAGGGGGGGGCTGGGGACAAGATACAACCTCTAATGGGATGCCCCCAGTGGCCTGTTTCCCCCAGCTTGGCCCTAACCTCCTGATGTTTCCCCTATGTGCCAATAGTGCCATCAGTGGAGACCACGCATTCAATTCATGAGCCCCTGGGGGCCATTCCAGATTCAACACACAATCCTGAGAATTAATTGTGTCCTGATACTGTTGAGAAAGCTAGAATGGGGAATGGAGGGAGAAAAGAGTAATAGGAAGTGAGTGAAAGGAGAAAGAAAGATACCAACAAAGTCTGGGGTTAAATGGTATATTGAGTGCCTGGGCATTAACATGAGACCTAGAGATTTCTTTGAAGTTTAACATAAAAGTAGAGTTTGCTTTTTATTATCAAAAACCCAATGGCAAATCCTCAGCACTGTGTGATTTCACTGTAGCCCAGCCATGCACAAAGCTATTGGCCTCAGCAGCCCCATCCGCCGTCATGTGCTGAGTCTCAGCAGCCTGGCGTGGAATCGGGCAGTGTTTCCGTCAGTTGTACATTGCATCGCTAGAAGTTGTACTTCACTCAATGACACCTAACAAGAACAATATTTTATTCTCTAATTAGCTAAATCCTCTAATAACCCTCTCTAAAACATGTACCTCTCCAAAGGCGGGGGGGGGGGCAGTGACAATCAGCAGAGGGTAAGCCAACAAAGACAGCTTTGACATGCAGGCTACGTGTGAGGAAGGAAGGTCACGTGCACATTATAAAATGCCATAGTTCTCAAGGGCAGCAGGACACAAATCTTGCAAATGAAGATGAGATGGGCAAGTTTTCTAACCCTGCTGCATCACGTCTGAGAAGGAAAAGATGAGAATGGGGTCAGAGGAGCAATCTGCATACCCAGAGATCACTCTAAACCTCAGAATGGCTGTGCCTGGGACGGTCAGCCACCACTGGATTAGTCATCATCCCGTATTTGAACAGGAAAAGACCATGCGCGATGGTGGCAGCTCAGGTTTCTGAGGAGAACTGCACATCATGAGGAACGCAAGAGTTAACAGAGACTCAAGGTCAACGCTTCCCCTCAGTGGATAAGAAAACTGGGTCTCCGGGAATCTAAAAAAATGTGCAAAATATTGTTGACTCAAACAAAGAGCGTATTCTAATGGAAAGCACATTTATTTCCCTTGGAGGCAAGACTTCTCTTTACATTCCAGGTTACTCATCCATCACAGGTCGCGAGGGCTCAGAAAAGAAATGCATTTCTTCTTTTCTCAAAAGGAAGGAATCACGTTTCTCTAAGATCATCATGGAGATTCTTAGGACCACCTGTGACTGCCTAAAGTCAAGGTCAAAGTCTATTTGGCAAGAGGCAAAGCTCATCCGCGTGGTTGTTTTGTGCACAAGGCATGAGTGCTCATGGCAGAGACCAAGGTCTCAAAGACATCTGGAGTCTGCAAGAGGGATGATTAATGAAGCTCCTCATGTGATGAACATGGAGAAGTCAGAGTTCCCACAGCCCTCAGTAAGTTTGGATACCAGAATACAGACAGTGGTCTTCCATTGCTTATGGGTAAGAGTTTTATGAATTTGTACATCAGATGGTTGTTGTGAGTCTTTCTGAGGGCACAAAATCCATGTCAAGTATCGAATCCCTACAGGATTGTCTAAATTAAATTCATAATTCATATCCCCTTCGGGGGAAGATGAAAAAATCCAATACCACATAATACTACTCTTAATATTATATAAAACTCAAAGTGAAATATATGCCTGTTGGTGTCCTGTTGTTGTTGTTGTTGTTAGGTGCCGTCGAGTCGGTATCCGACTCATAGTGACCCTCTGTACAACAGGGGAAACACTATTGTCAGTGCTTCTCCGCTGTTCATAGGGTTTTCAATGGCAGATTTATTTTTGGGAGGGGGTTGCCAGGTCCTTCTCCCAAGCCTACAGCTTCTGGTGTTCCCAGGCGGTCTCCCATCCAGGTACTAACCAAGCCTGACCCTGCCTAGCTTCCGAGATCTGATGGGATCGGATGCCACAGGGCTATGGCTGCAGGCGTTGGTGTCCCAGGATTGCAATATCAAAGAGCCACAAATGGGTGGCTGAAACAACAATCATGTGTTGCTGGTCTCTCAGTCCTGGATGGATCTGATGCAGTGCCAGATGGATCAAGGCATCTGCAGGACCACGCTCCGTCTGAAGGCTCCAGGTAAGGACTGACCCCAGGGCTTCCTGTTAGTACCCAATATTTCCACGGTTCATGGCAGTGTGATATTATTATATATCTGCCATAGAAACGGGAATCCCTCTCCCCACAAAGCAGGTCATAGCAACTAATCCCTTTTCTCTGCCTTTCTGTCTTGGAGAGGGCCACAAAGGAATTTTTGATCTACCCTGTTTCAGAAGGGGCCTTGGCCCAGGCTCTGAAGAAGTGATGTTGCACAGAGAGGCCAAGAACAAACAAGCTTTGGGGGTTCCCCCGAGCCCATGAGCATCAGTGCGCATACCCTTTCTGCCCAATACCATTTGGACATGGTTGCCATATTTCCATCACAGAAAATGAAGTCTCATCAAAGCCCAAAAGAACAGGATTTGGAGAGAGTTTCTAGGTAGCTGAGCAAGTGCAGGTTTCTGGAGGGTGGGTGGGCTTAGAGAGACCGGGGAAGCTGCATGGTACTAAAGAACATGAAAAAGGCATCCGTGATAGGGGCAGCTCAAGTTTCCAAGGACAATTCCAGGTCACGAGAAATGCAAGAGTTGATGGGGACTCAAGCTCAATGTTCTCTGCTGGTGGAGGAGCAAGCTGGGTCTCCGGAGGTCTGAAGGCTGCAAGTATTATTGATTCAAACACAAAGCATATTTTAATGGAAAGCGTCATGCACCTCTTCATCTGCATCCTTCGTAAAATATCCTTTGTAATAAACTGGTAAATGTGTTCCTCTGACCTCTGTGGGCTCCTCAAGAGAGTGAATCAAACCCAAGGAGGAGCCAATGGATCAGAAACACCCGTACGCCACCTGGAGATGGCAAACAGATTCCCAAAGTGTGGTCCTGATCAGCACAGCCGGCCGCCCCCAAGCCAGATGGACATGCAAATTGTTGGCCATCACTCCAGCCCCACAAAGTGCAAACCTCCGGGGGTGTGGCACAGCGAGCTCTGTTGTCACCATGCTGCTAGATGATAAAGCTAGAGGCCCTCCGTCCACAGGGATGGGGGTGACCCGTCTTCCTTTGCTATCCATGACTTCATCTAAAACACTCCAGATGTTCCTTCCTTCTCTTTCTCTGGGTTTCCCCGGCCAACTCCTGAGTGTTTCATCTAGCTTGCCCGGATAGTTCTAGAATCCCAGTTACTGAAAAAGATGGTCCTCTTTGTAAAGAAGTAAGTTGATTTGGGGGTGTACGTGTCCTCTTGTGCATATACAACTCCAAACCGAGACATGGCGCCTTCTGCTGCTACCAAACAGAGCCCCAGGAATAGGGTAAGCTTGGGTGGTGACATCCAGTGTGGTCTGGACCATGCTGACCTCTGCTGAGCTTTCCCCCGACCTCGGTCTAGGGCTATCTTCACGGAAAACAGCTGTGGGAAGATGATATTTATTGCCGCAAGTGACAGGGAGGGAGAAGAGCAAGGCAGAGTTTAAAGGCACCCTCAAATCACCCTGTTACTTTTTTAAATAGATCCCCGACAGCTGCAAGGCAAGACAGCTGCAATCTGTTGTCCATAACAAGTGATCCCCACGGGCGCATTAGTGCTTAGTGTCTGCCATATTGACCAGCAGAGGTGAAGGATTAATTTTAAGTTATTGGGCTAATTACTCACATGCATTGAGAGTAGCTGCGGAAAATATTTTTCCAGATAATATGAACTGGAACCCATTATGGCTGCAGCCATATTTGAAAATTCTCATTGAAAATGCATGTAATTCCCCGTAAGTGAAAACCATTATTTCCACGTGCATAATACAGAATATCTCAGTAACACGTTTTGAAATACACTACAGAATATTTTAGCAACACGTTTTGAAATATACTCAGGAAAGAATCCTAGAAATGCCCATTTTGCTCAGTAAATAGTACTAGAAATACCTTTTAAGGGAAGTTGGGATTTGGTTTTGCTGAGTTTCATTTATAGAAGGGAGATCCTAAGCAGGAAAGAAATTTTTTTTTACAACAAATACATATTTTCCCCATTCTAATTGACTTTACTAAGTGTCAGATTTTTGTCAGACTGTTTTGCTGTGATGTATGTTTTTTCATTATGCTAATGTATGTGTTATTCATTAGGGAGTGCAGAATAATTCATCAAACTAAAATGAAGCACTTCGGAGTCAATTACACCATGACTTCTATGACATTCTAGCCCATTCATCATGATTCTGGGTAACTTTCACAGGAACTTCAAAGATACCATGTTTTAATGAGGGGTCTCTTGAGAAAACATGATAAATTAAAGGGGATGCAAGAGAAAAGAGCAGTAACTCCAAGAAAAGGCTCTATCATGAGATAAGAAAATCTGTTCCAAGAAAAATGTGTCACCTGCAGGATGAGGATCCGCCAGCATCGGGGAGGGCTGGCGTGTTTTCATAATAGAAGAGATGCGCCTGGAATTAAGAGACTTTTTCACTTTGTACAATATCTGTCCGGGAATTCAGATTTTGATACAAAGTTCTCCTTCAGCTTTCCCCACGTATCATAAGGGAAGAGAAAATCTTCACATGATAAGTGCATGTGGATGAGAATGGAATTTCATGTTCTACCTATAGAACTTGGGCTGGGATTTAGCTCAGTTGGTAGAGCGCCGCTCTGCAGTCTCTGAGGTCCCGGGTTCGATTCCCAGCACCACAAAACAGGGAGACGTATGTGGCAATCCACTCTGGAGGCAATCCTGAAACAATCAGGCATTGAAAACCCTATGAGGGTCACTATGAGTCGGATACAACTCGATGGCACCTAACAACCTATAGAACTAAAACACTTGTAAGTAAACTTGAAAGAGTAACTTTCTTAAATTAAAAGGATGGTTTTGCTTGTTTGGTGTGGTTTGGGTTTTTTGCTCCAGGATCAGACTGTGAGTCTCCATGGAGTCCACACTACTGACTTTTTAATCCAAGGCTTTTCTACACCAGGCGCTCATTCTCTGCCTAGCTCCTCTTAGTAACAGCCAACGCTTCTCTAGATATAGTGATGAAGTTCGCAGTCAATCCCAGTCCAGCCTGACAAAGCAGTGCTGTCATCGGAACTGAGATCTGAAAGAAAGCCCAGAGCTATCTGTTTAGGATAGAAAATGTACTTGCAAGGTTGTACCAAGGGAATCGGACTTTAAGACAAGCTCGCCAAATGGTAACGCACACCTGTAGAAACCGTACCCAAAACAAAGACACAGCATGGCCGCTTTGCAATAGGCTGGCCACAGCTGAGAGTCGCAATTTCCTGAAGGGATTATCGCATTGTCTGAAGCCGTGACCTTTCTTCAGAGTCAGTATTACTAAAGACAGAGGTTAAGTTGCTTTCATTTAGGAAAGAGCAGCTTGACGGAACTGTCCGAGGGGTCCTCTGTTCTGAGGACGATGGGGGAGGGGGCAACCCTGTCTTTTGGAGGTTATCTGAGGGCACAAACCTTCTCCTCTGCCTCTACACGGTGAGGTCTCTGAGTTGCTATGTGAGAAAGTTCACAGCCTCAGTTTATCTCCCAGAGCTATGATCCAAGAGGTGGAACGTGGCAGAGGCAGGGTGGGGCTTCAGATGGCACCCTCTGAGTGCACCGCTTAGTGCAAACATTTCTGTGCAACAGATTAAGTCCTGTGCAAACGGAAGAGGGTGCCTTGGTCACCTCTGCAACCCCAGCGCCATCAGAACACTGGGCACAGCACGGCTCCTTCCTGTGTCTCCTGAGATCACGATGAGATCACAATGGCAGAACAGGAGCAAAACTGTCACAGTCACACACTGCATGACACGTCAGGCAACAACGGGCCACTGATGTAATAGTGGTCCCAAACTGAGCATGGTGGCCCATGTCTGCAAACCTAGCACTTGGGAGGCCGAGGAAGGAGGACTGGTGCAAGTTTGAGGCTAGCCTAAGTTACAAAGAAAGACGCTGTCTCAAACAAACAAAAAAAAAAATGGAGGGGGGAACAGTGGCTCCATAAGACTCCATAACTCCATAATGGAAGTTAGATAACGTGGTACACAACTATGATCCCAGTGGCTCCGACGCTGAAGCAGGAGGATCATGAGTTCGAGGCCTGAGGCAGCCTAAGTAACTAAGTGAGACCCTGTCTCAAAATAAAATATAGAAAAGGAGCTGGGTGCAGCTCAGTGGTGGAGCACTCGCTTAGCGAAATGTAACTTCCAGTACTATAAAAGAAGGAAGGAAGGAAGGAAAGAAGGAAAGAAAAACAGAACAGAACAAAGGAAAGAAAAAAAGAAAGAGAAAGAAAGGAAGGAAAAGAAAAGAAAGGAAGGAAAAAGAAAGGAAGAAAAAGGAAGAAAGGAAGAAGGGAAAGAAGGAAGGGAGAGAGGGAGGAAGGGAAGGAGGGAGGGAAAGGAAAGGGAGGGAATGTGAAGGAAAATGAAGGAAAGGAAAGGGAGAGAAAGAAAAGAAAGAAAGAAAAAGAAAGGAAGGAAGGACGCTGTAATGGTTAAAAAACTCCCACTGCCTCGTGCCGTCTAAGCTGTAACATCATAGAGTAACCCCTGACTCAGGTGTGTGTGGTGGTGCTGGTCCAAACCTACTGCTCTGCCAACCATATCGTGAGTCTAGTACCTGCAGTCATAATGCCTAACACTTGATAATGATAACAAACAGCTATGTGATTGGCTTATATGCTAATGAGACCATGTTTCTTATAGTCATTTTAGCATTTACTCTTTCTAGTTGTAAAAAATTCATTCACCATCACGCAGCGTTCTGCGCCGCGCAGGCAGCAGCCTCACACAGCTCTTGCTCACTGTGTCGCTCGGCTGCATGGAGACCCCCTGTCAAGTGACCGGCCTGCACCGTCCCAGTGCAAGGGAACTTTATCATGTTCATACGACCAAACAGCCTTCACATCGCGTTTCTCAGAATGCCTCCCGGGCACGAGGGGCCACACAACCCTAGCTGTCAATGGAAGACAGACACAGAGACAAAGAGACAGAAATCGGAGGGAGGGCCAGACACACAGTCATACATGCACTTGTTGTTGCTGGGTGCCGGTTAGGTGCCATCAAGTAGGATCTGACTCAGCATCCCTAACACTGCAGAAGGACACGCTAACCAACACTGTGCCATGCACACGATCTTTTTATGTTTGAGCCCGTTGTTGCAGCCACTATGCTTCTTCTCATTTTAAGTTTTGCAACATTGACAAAAGGAGGTCCCAGGGCTTTACTCCATTCCCATCACTAAGGTCGACTCTACTCTGAGGAGGCAACTCTTCCCCAGGTGTTTCCTGAATGCCTTCCAGCGTGGTGGGCTCATTCTCTGGCACTGTATTAGACAGTGCTTCTCTGCGATTCATAGGGTTTTCGATGGCTAATTGTTTTAGGAGTTCTCCCTGGTCTGTCTTAGTCCGGAAGCTCAGCTGGAACCTGTCCACGATGGGTGGCCCTCCTGGTTCCTGAGATACCAGACTCATGGCTTTCAGCAACACGCAAGCCCCACAGCACACCAAGCTGAGAGGCACGTGGGGCACACATGCACCTGGACACCTATATCTTGCAGATAATGATGGAGAGATGCCCCACATACATCTAGAGGCAATGGAACTGGAGCAGTGATTTCCGAGAGAGGTGTCTTTGTCTCCCACCCCAGGCCACGGGTGGCGATGTCTGCACTCACCATTTTTGTCGGGACTAGGGGTGCCAGGGTGCTGCTAGAATTTGCAGGACAGAAGCCAAGTGTGCTGCTGAACAATTTCCCATGCACAGGACAGCTACGTCACCCCACAACCAAGAGCCACCTGCTCCAAACGGTCCGTGGTGCCCACCAAGGTGGGCGTGAGACACCCATGGATGATACCCATGGATGATACCCATGGAGACTCGCAGGCAGAAACAGAACCTAGCTGTAAGTGCACGTGACTCTGGACCACAGGAATCGCCTCTGCTTCTCAAAGTGACAGTAGTGGAGATTGCAAACCTGGCCTATTACGAACAGGTTAAAAATATTCCCCAAATCCATGGCTCCTGGGTAAATGCAAGATCAAAACAGAAATGAGCGTCTGTTCTAGTCAAGCCTCCCCAATAAATATCTGTTTTCCTGTGGTGCTATTTCACCACATGAATATATTCTGCCTTGATTTTTTTGAAAACAGCAATGTCTTTGCAGCTTTGAAGACTTAACTCATAACTGTAGTTACAAAAAAAAAAAAAAAAAAAAAAACGTGGCCACCAACAACAAACAAAAAAAATGTTTTCTACTTTCTTTAGATTCTCGTCCAAGGGGGAGAAAATATCTCCCCAGATGTAGGTTATTTGTAGGATGATAAGCAACTGGGGTTGGCTGTGCTGCTTGGAAGATGGTACGGCCAAGCGTCAAAACAAAGAGGGAGAGAAGAGGGGAGGAGGGAGGGAGAGAGAGAGAAAGAAAGAGAGGAGGAGGGTGGGAGGGAAGGAGGAGAAAGACATTAGAGGACAGGAGGAGAAAGAAAGAAAGGAGGGAGACAGAAATAGCAGAAGAGAAACAAAGGAGGGAAGAAGGGAGAGAGATATGAGAGAAGGGGAAGAGAGAGAGGAGGAGAGAGAGAGAAAACGTATTTCTGTTCACGTCCTACCTCTACTGAGGATGGTAACATCGTCCTATCCTCTGCCAAGGGCCAGCTACATCTAAGGAATAAGAAAGGGACTGCAGGGCACATGTTTTAGATTTGACAGGCAAACTCTACTTCTGAAATTTTTGTGGTGCTGGGAATCAAACTCAGGACCTCAGAGACTGCAGAGCAGCGCTCTACTAACTGAGCTAAATCCCAGCCCATATGCTACGATATGCTTTGTCCTTTTGCCTTTATTTGGCCCACCTGCATGTCAGGGCTGTTGGGCAGGAATGGGTAAACTCCGGTGCCAGGAGACCCTTCAATCCCTGCACACTATGCAGTCCTCATTCATATTTACTCCCCCACCCAGAGCAAAACTCCATTCGCTGCAAAGAGATGGCCATCAAGCAAGTGTTTTAAAACACCAAGAGGGTGAGGCAAAAATCAGGAGCCGGCTTGAAAGAACATGCAGTGAAAAACCAAGTATCTTGACAGAAGTCGTTTGCTCAGAGACATTCCAGAAAACATTTCCAAATGTAGGGACTGTTATTATTATTCTTCCCTAACAATGGTATGGGATGGGATTTATCTCAGTTGGTAAAGGGCTGCTCTGCAGTCTCTGAGGTCCCAGGTTCGATTCTCAGCACTGCAAACATGGGAGAAGGACATGGCAACCCACTCCCAAGGCAATCCTGAAACAGTCAGCCATTGGAAACCCTATGAGGGTTGCTATGAATCGGATACAATGCCACGGCACCTAACAACAACAATAATGATGGTACACTCCCACATGTCCTTCAGCTTGTTGTGCTATGGGGGCTTGTGTGGTGCTCTGGTGCTGAAAGCTATGCCACCGGTATTTCAGATAGCAGCAGGGCCACCCATGGTGGACAGGTTTCAGCTGAGCTTCCAGACTAAGACAGACTATGGAGAAGGACCTGGCAGCCCACTCCTGAAACAATCAGCCATTGAAAACCTTATGAATAGCAGAGAAGCACTGTCAGATATAGTGCTGGAAAATGAGTTCCCCAGGCTTGAAGGCATTCAAGAAATGACTGTGGAAGAGCTGCCTCCTCAAAGTAAAGTCAACCTTAATGATGGGAATGGAGTAAAGCCCCTGGGACCTCCATTTGCTGATGTGGCATGACTTAAAATGAGAAGAAGCATAGTGGCCGCAACAATGGGCTCAAACATAAAAATTGTGTGCATGGATAGTGTTTCGTTCTGATGTTCACAGGGTTGCTGTGAGTTGGACCCGATTTGACAGCACCCAACAGCAATGATGGTGGAGGGTGTTGGTATTTCCTTTCTGTAGTCTGCTCCGCCA
>VMDO01014361.1:33979-54978 GCA_007922755.1 Pedetes capensis | reverse complement strand
AGAGAGAGAGAGAGAGAGAGAGAGAGAGAGAGAGAGAGAGAACAAAGATAACTACATATTTTGAATTTCTTAAGATAAGGAAAATGGTAAAATTTCTGTTTAAATATATTGTCTCTATAAAGGGAATTGGGCTGGGATTTAGCTCAGTTGGTAGAGTGCCACTCTGCAGTCTTTGAGGTCGTAAGTTCGATTCCCAGCACCGCAAAAATGGGAAAAGGATGTGGCAACCCACTCCCAAGGCAATCCCAAAACAGTCAGCCATTGAAAACCCTATAAGAATTGCTATGAGTCGGACACAACTTGACGGCACCTAACAACAACAACATAAAGGGAATTGGAAAATAATTATTCTAGACTTTGCAGAACACAGTGTCTCTATCACAACTACTGTGCCATTGTATACAATGGGAAAGAAATTTGATTTTTTCAGCTATAATTTATTTTATCTGGGTCACTTGACGTGCCATATCTTAACAGAAGTAGATTTTGTAGATACCTGTTTGATATCCAAGAATCTTGAGATAGTGTTGATTCTTAGAAACAGTAATGTCAATTTGCTGTTCTAATTTTTTCAAGTATTCATACTGAAATAAACTTTTATTTCATTTTACTGTGTTGCCTTATTTAGGCAAGTGATAAAATAATATTTTGAGAGCTTGAGATTAAATAATATTTAATCCAGGTATTAATGTACTTAGAGAAAAAATCTTTCTGAGTATTTGTTCAAAAGGAATCCTAATTGTTTCCATGGTAGAGAGTATCAAACTATACAAATCTGAAAAAATACATCTGTTCTTTCCATTTGCATAATAGGTCTGCATTTTTAACACCACTGTCATGATTCAATGCCATCTTATTGGAAATAAATACTTATATGCAAGCACTTCTGATTTAATGTAGGCTATTTCTGATGCAGGGCATTGTGAAGGAATCAATTAGGAATGGAAATATGCTGATCTTTTTCACATTTCCTACACAGAACTTAAACCCACATTCAAAACTACCTACCAGGTCTATAGTGTAAGAGTATTTTTGTTCACTTAACATTTTTGTTAGGAATAATATGTAACATCTACCATGCTGTGTGACTACTATGCATTTCTTATACTTCTTTTATTTTTATGGAATTGCTAAAATTTTTCCCAGTTTAATAAATGCTCCTTACTTCTGAGTATGGTTTAAAAAAATAAATGCTCCACAAAACTATTTTTTCAATTTTTAACTTTATAGAAAGGATCATGTCGCTTAGCAATTCAAAATCAAGTGAATACAAACAGTCTGGAAATAAGCAAAACCTAATTTTATAAAACAGGTTATAAATGACTCACCATTTGAACTATTATTTGTATATTTAATTTCAAAATCTTTTTCCAGGCTAGTAACAAAGGACTGAATGGTTTTGTCAGGAAAAGGATATGCCTAGATTTCTTATATCATTATATATACATATATATTTGACAAAACATTTGGAAACTTCGTTAATTTATGTCAAATTTCTAGAGAGTCTTTCACTGGATTAGGATACATTTCAACTTGAAGTTGCATTCAAGTGTATCAAGTTGATTCTTTCTCTTGGCAAGAAATTACAGTGCTAATGAAGCTGGGAAGGGAAGGATTCTACCGTATTCTCTGCTGTAAAATGTGAAGATTAAAAATATGAAAAAAGGTTTTGAGAATTAAAGGAGAAATGTGAATTATTTGGAGTACTGCAGCATTAGGACATAATTAGATTAAAACAATCATTATACGATTAAAGATTATAACTTTTTTCCAAGTTGAAAAATGGTGTGCTTAAAATATTATTATGTGTATTTAACTTAGACTAGTAGAATTTTTACTTAATTGCTTTCTCTTAGTATCCCATAGTTCTTTATAAATATTATCATAGTTGTCATTCCACTTCTATGAAAATCCTGGACTATGTTAGTCAGCCTCTGTCACTGTAATAAAATATTAGAGATAATTGACTTAAAGAAAAGAAAGGTTTATTTTGGCTTGCAGTTCTGGAGGTTGGCCCAATTGCTTTTGGTCTGTGCCAAGGCACCACAACGTGGTGTGAGCACATGACAAACCAAACTCACTTATATCACTTAAAGGAAACAATGAGAGGAAAGGGATAGGATGGAAGGGTTCCCCAATCTCCTTCAAGGACATGCCCTCGATGACCTAAAGACTTCTCGCTAGGCTCCACCTTCCTCTTAAAGGTTGTATTACCTCCCATTAGCACCCACATGAGGTCTATCCTTTTAGCACATGTGTCTTAAGGGTCAAGATCTAAATTAAATTATAGATCTTTAACAGTAAGATACAATTTAAAAATGGAAATATAAGTTGTTTTATTAACCATGATAAAATGATTTTCATGCAAATGCATTATTTCCCTGGCACCAAAATTTGTCTTATAATTTCCATATATGACATGCATGTGATTGAATAAACATTGCATTCTATTGGAATAAGAAGAGAAATTGGGACTTTCTGGTATGTTCTCCCCATGCTCAGTCTAAACTACAGAACCTTAAATTTCAAAAATAGTAATTACTCCAAAAAGCATCATTACAATATAATGGATATAAAATTACAATGCATTTTAGCCTAGAGTGCCACATTAGAAATCCAAGGTCTTTATTCGTTCTTAATTCTATTAGGCATTAATCATTAATCTATCAATCAGAACACATGGAGTATTTATTGTATGCTGCCAATAATCCTGGAGTAGTCAAAAAAATGCATGATTCCAAAGAGTATGTAGTGTAACTGGGGACACAGATGAAGAATTGGGTAATTACAACATAATGTAGTATATATAGTGACAGAAAGATTCAGGATTCAGGGAACATTGGATTTTGGAACACAACCAGTCCTAGTAGCTTTTCAGTTTCACCATTTTAATAATCATCTTTTCATAGGATAAAGTGGCCACCTTATTTCCTATAATAAAGCATTAAAAAAAATTCCCAGCAGCCATGTTTTCCATCATTGATCCAAGTTCTGCTCAAAGGCTCATAGCCCTAGTTTTCTGGATATTTAGTTAGAGAAACAAGGAATGTTAGGATGCTTTTTCTGTGGGGTTCCTCTGTTTGTCATCTCAGGCTGCTATAACAAAATACCACAGACTGGTTAAACAGTATGGATAAACAAAGACTTTTATTACTCACAGTACCGAAATTTGGGAAGTCTAAGTTCAAAGTGCTGGCAGATTCAGGGTCTGGTTAGGGGATCTCTTCTGGTTTGCAGAAGGTTGCATTCTCCTCATATCTTCTCATGGCCTTTTCTTAGCACTTCCATGCTGCATAGGTAGTAAGAGACAGAGACAGAAAAAGATATTATGTCCCTTTCTCTGTTAATAAGGGCACTAATACTCTCCTAAGAGATAAATACATAGAAGAACCTGGCAACTTCCTCCCCAAAACCAATTAGACATTGAAAACCCTATGAATAGCAGAGAAGCACTAACAATAGTGTTTCCCCTGTTGAATGTATGATCACTATGAGTTGGATACTGACTTGACAGTACCTAACAACAAACAACAAGGTATAAATGGAGAAAAGATTGAGGTTGTTCAAGATTTTGCTGTATGTGGTTCTATAATCAACAACATTGGAAGCAGCAGTTAAGACGTCAAAAGACACATTGCACTGGGAAAAATTGTGACAAAAGATCTCTTTAATGTATTGAAAAGTAAAGATGTCACATTGAAGATGATGGCGCACCTGTCTCATGCCATAGTATTTTCAGTCACATCATATGGTTGTGAAAGCTGGACATTGAACAAAGGAGACCGGGAGAATTATTGGTACTTTTGATTTATGGTGCTGGAGGCAAATATTGAATATACCATGGACTGCCAAAAGAACCAAAAGGTCTGTCCTAAAAGAAGAGCAAACAGAGTGCTCCTTGGAAGCAAGGATGGCTAGGCTGTGTCTTAATTATTTTGGACATGTAGTCAGGAGGGACAAATCTCTGGAGAAAGACCTCATGTTTGGAGGAGAGGAAGATCAACAGAAAAACAAGGAAAACCCTGAACTAGATGGATTGACACAGTGTCTGCTAGTACGGGCTTAAATATAAATTGAAAACATAAACAGAATCAGAGAGTGCTTCACCTATACATAGGGTCACTATGAGTTGGACCTGACTCGATGGCACCTAACAACAACAACAACAACAACAATAGTAGGGAATATTATAGGATAGCTCCAGGGTATAGAGAGGAAGCATGATTGGGATAAGGTCCATTTAGTCCATCTGGAGGTCTGAAATCTATGCCCCAGAGTAAGATGTCCTCCAAAGACCCTTGTCCCACATCTGGTCTTCTTGGCTGCAAGTGAGCCAAGATGGCTCTCTGATCCCCTGCCACCTGATTTGTTACTCCTGACCCTCACCCTGCCCCCTAATTGGCCATGAAAGAACATCCCCTGATTGGCCACGAAGTGACATGTGGCTTCACCCTTTATTTGAATGTCACTCCTAATCGGTTGTGCCCAGCGCCTCACACCACCACCTGATTGGTTGATTGCCATATTGAGGCAGTTACCCAAAGACTATATTGTTGTTGTTGTTAGGTGCCGTCGAGTCAGTATCCGACTCATAGCGACCCTCATAGGGTTTTCAATGGCTGACTGTTTCGGGATTTCCTTGGGAGTGGATTGCCAGGTCCTTCTCCCATTTTTGCGGTGCTGGGAATTGACCTCGGGGCCTCAGAGACTGCAGCGCAGCGCTCTACCCACTGAGCTAAATCCCAGCCCAAAGACTATATAAGCAGAGCTTACTTACTGCTTTGCAATTCTGCCACTCCACTGCAGATGGGTCACACCATGGCCGGATCAAGAGAGAAGACTGCCTGCCATTGCAGAGGTCCCCCTTTGCCTGACCAAAACAGAGATCATTGGACAGAAGAGAAAGAAGACCAACAGCGGAGAAGCAGCTGGCCTTCGTGGAGGACACCCCGAGGGCCACCTGACCTCTGATTTCCTTACAGGGTCTGTATAATAATATCTAATCTAAAGGCATCCTGAGGCCATCCTTGACTCTGTTGCACTTGCCAGTCCCCCCAATCCTTGTCGAAGAAGGAGAGCTAGTTTGGTCCCAGCCATGTGGAGGGGCAACCCACAAACAACTGCTTCACCTTTATGACTTGATATAACTCTGATTATCTTCCAAAGGCCCTACTGACAAATTCCATCATAGTGGAGATTAGGGTTTTAATCCATGATGTGGGGGTGGAGGGCTCACATATTTAGTCCGTGACCCTTTGTCATACATAGTCCTTGGGCCTAGCCTTTTTATAAAAGCAATTTGCTTAAAGCAGACCTACAAACCACATATAAGGTTGACAAACCCAGATTCATCTTTTTAAATATGTATATATTCTACTTTTTCTTCTGGCTTAGTATATCATTTCTAATATGTGAACCTGGTAGCACATGTTTAGTTAAATGTGAAATTTGTTCAGGTAATATAATAATCTAGCTTCCATCATAGGGAAAAGGAACCAGTTGGTGGTAGGTTAACAAATTAGAAAGATTTGTTTGTACAGGACCCTTTCTTTGGGATAATCAGAATATGGCAAGAAGGCCCTTAACTTCTCTAACATGCAAAAATGGCCCAGTGCTTCAATTTCCTTGGCATTGACGTTTCCACAATGTAATGGAACAGAGATGATATCCCAGAGTTGTGGAGGAGGTACATTTTGAAGCCCATTCTATCTATTTCTGTCCCTCCATGCACTTCCATGATAGCTGTCCATTAAGTTCCTCATCAAAACCTCCATAATTGGGGAAATAACCAATGGACAAGAAAAACATAAACATCCTTTGAAATATATCAGAAAGTCACCCATAATCAATTATATTTTAGTAAAACAAGAATGAGCAATCACTTCTAAATAATGTTGCTGTAATAAATTTGTCTAATAGTGGCTCTCTACCTTAATCAATCCTAAATTGAATCATGTTAATTAAATTAAGCACTAATCAAATAGACTTGATTTTTATTTGTATCATGAGATCAAATTTCCTGATGAAATTTTGTTCAAAGATTGGGTATATTTAAAGATTTCTTCTTTTTAATTTCACTATTCATTGGAAAGGGAAGATTTCCTAAGACATTGCTACCACAGCTCAATAGCTGTGATATTGTTTTGTGATCATGAATCAGACAACTTAGGAACATCAGAATGACAATCTAAATAACACCGCTTTGTTTTATGATCTATGAGGGTTGCAAATTGAAACATGCCATTCATCACTCAGAAGACATATGATTGAGAACATTTATATGGATCCCTAGATACCCTAAATGGAAAGGCTAATGAGTATATTTGCTCCTAAATAATGTAGTTTGCCTGATATTAAAAAAAAAGACCTAGTATTTGAGTTGAGGCAAAAATCATAATTAATTCCTGACTCCTGACTTGTGTCTTTAGCAGCAATGCATCAGGCTACTCACTTTATATTGTCTCATATAACTGTCATAGAAGCCACCCCTCCTATTTTTCAACACAGCCAAGTAATGCTGGGATCTTTGGTTTTACATTGTCTGATGTAGGCAAACAACTCTCTTATTTCGTACAGAGTACCATGAAAGATGGCAATGTCAATAAATTGTGCATAAATTCTTTGTGATGGTTCATTGAGATTGTGTCTTGACTGGATTGAGAGATGCCTAGAGAATAAGAAAAAATACACTTCTGGATGTTTCTGTGAGGGCATGTCCAGAGAGGATTGACATGTAGGAGAGGAAGTGATGGGGGAAAACCTGCCTTGAATGTCAGTACCACCATCCAGTGGGTTGGCAGCCCAGGTGGAATAAAAGTAGAAGAAAAGAAAGTCAATCAGCACATGTAAGCTCCATTCTTCTTGAGTGGGTGTGTCTGTTGCTGTTGCCAACAGCTATGGGTAATGAAACATCAGCATCTTCAGGTTTTTAATGGAGATATAGATATACATATATTATCTCTCTAAATATCTTACATACACACATATATATGTATATATGTATGTGAGTGTGTATATATGTGTGTATATATATATGTGTGTGTGTATATATATATGTATATATATATGCTATGTCTGTTTCTCTAGATAATCCAGACTAATATAGCCTTGAGTGTATTAGGGAAATTAAGTCATTTTTCCTTCTAACAGCTGTAGGAAAATTTGGGACCCTCCAAAACAACCTATTTGTATACAGTTTTCATAAGTCATCAGGAGTCAGATACTTCATTTTCCAGGGCCAAAATTTGAGAAAGAAAGCATTTAATATGAGAAAAAGTATCTATAAAAAGGAAAGAAGAAATTGCAGTTTGAAAAGGAAAACTTACTACTTGTTGAAAATACCTTGGGTGATAAATAAGTTTCACATAATTTAAAAAATCATTATAATTGCATGTAAATATCACCTACTTTTATATGTGTTCAATTATATAGTTTATGATTTCTTTACAGCTTTCCTTTACATGAAGTATAAAAATCTCCTAATGAGACAGAAAATATGCATAATTATCATTCTCAGCATTGTAAAAATATTCATTTTGGACAGATGTGATTAATTTCAATAGCATTATAAAGAAAGCATCTGTGAGGGACAATCATCTTCTGACAAAGAGAGAAAGGGTTAAATGCCCTTTAATTTCTTGAATTTGGCAAAGCTCCCAAGGCTTTTACTAAGAGGCTGTTTATGTTTTCTACCAGGTGGATGCAAATTCACTCTTCAAAAAGGAATTGATTTACCAAGGTATGATGCATCTTTTCTCTTTTCTATTCTGGTAATTGAATATTCATCACATAACAAGTGCTGCTAATTAGCCGATTATTCCATTTTCTGGCAAATAATGAACTTATTATTCCTAGCAAATAAAGCCAGAGTTGAAAAATACCAAATTTGTATTTAGTTACTAGTGGTCAAATAATTTTAAAAATCCTTGTAAATTATGTTGCTTTTACTTGTAATGAATCCATATTTAGTAACTATAAGATTTAAGCTATAATCTCTTGAGTAAATGGAAGTTTTAGATCAACAATCGGCATAATGAAATCTCCAATTTCAGTAAATCTATGTGTTTGTTTCAATTTAGTATGGCAGAATTAACAATAGTTAAGTACATTTTTTCTGTTTTTTAACAGAGTTTGTTTTAGGAATTTTAGTCTAATTTAACTTAATCAATGAAGTTACTCAACTATTCCTTCTAAAAGCTAAGTGAGAAAGTGACTTATATATTAAAAGTATTTCTCATTTGTTGTAATTATGTATCCTCTTTCACTTTTATATTCTATGTTAAACTCAATTTCTGTCAAACATGATGAGATGATGGACAGCAAAGAGGCCTTTTCCTGACCATCCTTTAGACAAAACTTGTTCTGTTCACACCTCAGCTCCACTCTCACTGTGCACAGAAAGATGGATTAGGATTCTACACTAAAAACATGAGGATTCAGTGAAATTCTAGAGGCTAAACAATGAGAGCATCCTTTCCATTATTCTACTAGGCTCTGACTTTTCTTCTTAGGCATGAAATGCAGAGTATGAAGGATTCTGTGGAGACCTGGTTGGTTGAAGAGAAAAATCTTACAAATTCGCTTATTTCCAAATTTGCAAATAAAATTGCCAACTCCTCATGGACATTTCTTTCAGGCTTCCAATCACTAATTTCAATGTTTATAAATAGACAGCAAAGGGTCACCAAAAGTAGATACAATGGAACACGAAATGTGAAGATCAAAACAACAGGGAATAAGAAAGATTCAGAAAGGAAACAAAAATAATGCCAAAACAGGAAAATAATGGATCATAGAAAAAGTTTTGAGTTGGAGGTAATGGGCTTTCAAGAGAAGATTAAGTTCTTAAAATTGTTAAGTTCAATTTTCCATAGTATAATGTAAATTATTGATATTTAAATTTCGAAAAACCAGAAGGAAATTTTATAAGTATATTCTCCAGAAATATGAATGTAAATACCAGGAAGAAAAATAAATAAATGAAGCAAGATAGAAGAGTTGAGAGCGACTACCTCAGAAAGATGGGCCAGGAACTATAGTTCTTCTGTATTACCTATTGTGTGTAGATAATACTAATAAAGAAAGAAATGTTTATAATGTAATTAGTTTATGAAATGTGTTAACAGAGAATGCTAAAAATAAATGGTCTAATCAGAGCTATATATATATGAATTTTTATTGTGGCAAATATATTTAGATGGTTCCAGGTTGCATTTGGGGAAAATAAGCAGTGGTGGGAGATTATGTAAAACTCCTTTCCACTCTGAGGAAGACAGATCACTAAGCATTCCAAAGGATTACTGAATGCCTGAGAAGCAAAGACATTATACTGGAGAAAACAATCAAATAGGGAGAAAATCAACCTAAACATAAGTAACCCTACAACATGGAGGAAAACTTGGTCCCATTAAGGTTTGCTTTTGGAGATATTTATAGAAGTGATTCTCTGAGATTGCTGTAGCTGACAATTTAGCTTATAACATGTTAAAAACTCTGGCCCTGTCTATCTCCTCATGAAACGGGAAGCCTGGATCTAAAATAAAATGAGCTCCTCATCTCTTTCCTCCAGGGACCAGCAGAAAGTCTAGAACATGCACACTTGGTCAACTCAGTATCTTGGTGGGGGAGGGTGTCATCTGCCCAAGGCTGAAACCATCACTCCAAAGGAGCATGGATTCATGGGGATTGTATTGTTGTTGTTGTTAGGTGCTGTTGAGTCGGTATCCTTCTCACAGCGACCCTTCTACAACAGGCAAAACACTAATGTCAGTGCTTCTCTGTTGTTCATAGGGTTTTCAATGGTGGATTGATTTTTGGGAGTGGGTTGCCGGGTCCATCTCCCAAAGGGGATTGTATTAGGCTGACCAAAATTCACTCATTGTGGTTGGGAGGGAGGATGCCTTTTCTAAGAACATTGGTGCTTTGCATAGAAGGGATGGTGTAGCCACTTTATAAGGGATCTTCTGCTATTATATATGTAAGTAGTCACAAATTTGTGTCTTACTTTAAGTATGTATAGCTCTTATTTGGTTTCTCTGACTATGTGAAGCTATGCTAAAATGTTTGGGATGGTATTATAGCAGAGATATAGTGTTTCTACTTTCTACTTCTCACCCTGAATTATGTTGTAGGTTAATATATTTTTCCATTTAAAATAAAAGAATTTTGTGTTTTTCTTAATAAGAAGGTTCTTTTTAAAAACTGGATATTATAGCTGGGTGAGGTGGCACATGCCTGTAATCCTAGGGACTTGGGAGGCGGAGGCAAGAGGATCACAAGTTAGAGACCAGAGGCAGTCTGTAACTTAGTGAGATCCTGTCTCAAAAAGTAAAAAAATGGGTTGAGGGTGCAGCTCAGTGGTACAGTACTTGCAAAGCATGCAAATGCGATGCCTGAGTTCAAACCCCAGTATCAAAAAAAAAAAAAAAAAAAAAAAAAAAAAAAAAAAAAAAAAAAAAAAGGATATTAGCCAAGGATGTCACTCAGTGATACAGTGCTTTTCAAATAGACATTAGGTCCTGGGTTTGATTCCTAACAACACGTAAATGCACTAAGAGGATATTCATGTTGAATTTTATTCCTTTCTTATACTTTTTCATATTTTCTATTCTATGTATCATTTGTTTTTGCTCTACTAGTATGAAAAGGGGGCTGGGATTTAGCTCTGTTGGTAGAGCATGGCTCTTCAGACTCTGAGGTCCCAGGTTCAATTCCCAGCACCTCAAAAATGGGAAAAGGATGTGGCAGTCCACTCCCAAGGCAACTCTGAAGCAATCAGCCATTGAAAACCCTATGAAGGTCGCTATGAGTTGGACATGACTTGACAGCACCTAACAACAACAAAAACTATGAAAAGACTAATAGAATTAATTCATTGATAACGTCTAATGTTTGTTGGACAAGAATGTATTAATACTGATGTATTATTCTATGATCTTCAAATGCTTTCATTTATATTTAAATTTTAAAATATATGTTAATATGAAAGATGGGTTGGCATTTTTTTTCTGTTTAAGATACATTAGTTTACAACTTTAGTATTGAAGTTATCATATTACTCTGCTTTTAAAAATAAGTATGCTGTTCTTGTTAGGTTTTGTTGAGTCTGGTTCAATTCATAGCAACCCTATGTAAAACAGATGAAACACTACCCAACACTGCTGTGCCCAGAGCTATTGTCAGTCCTTCTCTGCTATTTGTAGGGTTTTCAATGGGGGATTGTTTCAGGAGTAGGCTTCCAGGTCCTTCTCCCAAGCTTACAGCACCTGGTATTTCCAGGTAGTCTCCCATTCAAGAACTAACAGGTCAGACCCTTCTTAGCTTCTAAGATCTGGAATGACATCAGTCACCAGGGGGGTATGCCTGCAGACTCCTATACACAATATATAATAAAATATGTAATATATAATATATATTTTTTTAACATTTTGACTTTTCCTACAAATCTAAAACTATTCTAAACATTAATAAAATTTTATTGAGAAAAGGCAAATTGTTGAACTTCCACTTAATACAGTAATAAAGACATAATTTCTATTATTAATAGGTAAAATTTTGAAAGAAAAATGTGAAAAAAGTATCTTTAAACATTTAAAATAGGCAGCACAAGCCCATGATTCCTTCTGTCTCCTGCCAGCAGGCAACTTCTGGACCCCAGGCTTATAAAGAAGGAAGCCCATCAGTGTTCTCTGTCTTCATTGAATGAGAAAATGAAGTTTAAATTTGGGGGAGTTGAGGCACCAGATTTATACAACATTGTGAGGGAATGGAGAAATTTTTGCAGAAAAATCCAGAAAACATAGTCATCTCTCTGAGTCCTTCTAAATTGTGATTGTTATTAGGCGCCATCCATTCGGTGTCTGATTCATAGCTACCCTGCGTACAATAGGTAAAACACTATTGTTAGTGCATCTCTGCTACTCACAGAGTTTTCAAATGAATGTTTTTTGACGAGTGGGTTGCTGAGTCCTTCTCCCAAGCCAAAAGCACTAGGTGTACCCAGGCAGTCTCCCATTCAAGTATTAACCAGGCGCAACCCTTCTTAGCTTCTGAGATCTGACTAGATCGCACACCACAGGCTACAGCTGCAGGCTCTAAGTAGGATGCCTTAAATGTGTGAACATCCAAATAGCTGGCAATGAGCCCCCAAGGAATCAAGTTGTAAATTAAATTCTCAGAGTTCCCAATGTTAACGAGATATTTGAGCTCCAATCAGCCAGAGCAGAGAATTCTCACTGAGTACCAGGAACTGAGAAGAGACGCTGAGGGAGTCATACCTTAGGGGAAGAGCTAAAATATCTCCAGAGTGGAGAATGTTCCAGCCTCTCCGTAGAAATACCTATCAATCTAACCTGAAATGAATCAAATTCACATGCCAGTCATTGTCTGCCAAAACAATACCCAACAATCTCTATCAAAAGCCAGTTATAACAAGATGCTCAATAATGAAATTTTCACAAAGTTCAGTATTCAATCAAAAATCTCTAAACATACTAAGAAGCAGGGAATCATGACTTAAAACTTTTAAAATTCAAGAGAAACGGACCCCAGAATGTCAAAGATGGTGATGAACTAGCAAACAAGAATCTAAAAAGAACTGTATTACTTTCATGCAGATATTGAAATGTGAAAGGAACATAGAGAAAAATGGAATAAAAAAAAAGAAGACCAAATGGATTTCTGCCCTTCAATTATCAAGAAAAAAGCAAAGGATTTTTTTACTCTTGTTATTTCTGTTCAATGTTGAACTGAGTTGTAGCTAGTAAAATAGAAACTTCCACATACAGCTGGAAAAAAGAAATACCTTGCCTTTATTTTCAAACTATGGTATTGTATTTGAAGAAATTCTAAAGGATCCTATAAAGGCTACTAAAACTCAAAACTGAATTTAGTAAGACCATAGAATACAAGATCAGTTTTTTAAAAAGTCACTTATATGAATATATGCCAGCACCAGATACAATTAAAAAAACATTTTCAGGAGTACAAAAGCATGGGGTATATTAGGATAAAATTAATAAAATATATTTAATTGTTTTAAAATGGAAATATTGTTGAGAGCAATTAAGGATGATTTATTAAATATTTATTAAATAGTAATAAACAGAGGGTTTAACCCAGGGACTCTGAAGCGCTAGGCAATCACTCTACACAGAGTTGTGTACCTGTTATTGGGTGCCTTTGACTGGGTACCACTCATAATGATCGTAGGTACAACAGAATGAAACACTCCGAAACCCCATGCCAAACACACAATCTTACTTATGTTCAAGCCCATTGTTGTAGCCACTGTGTCAATCCATCTAGTTGAGGGTCTTCCTTTTTTGGGGGGAATCCCTCGGTCTCCCAAACATCATGTCCTTTTCCAGGGATTGGACGCACCTGACAACATGTGCAAAATATGTAAGTGCAGCTAATCACCCTTGCTTCCAAGGAGCACTCTGGTTACATTTCTAGGACAGATCTACTGGTTCTTTTAGCAGTCCATGCTATATTCAATATCCATCTCCAGCCCAGTAATTCAAAAGCATCAATTTTTCTATCTCCCTTATTCAATGTCAAGCTTTCATAAGTATATGATGCAACTGAAAAAAGCATGGTATGAGTCAGGAGTATCTTAGTCTTCAATGTTATGTCTATACTTTTCAACACTATAAAGAGGTCTTTTGCAACAGGTTTTCTCAGTGCAATGCATCTTTTGATGTCTTGACTGCTGCTTCCCTGGGTGTTTGTAGAATCAAGTAAAGCAAAATCTTTTCTCCATTTAACATGAAGTTGCTTACTGACTCAGTTGTAAGGGTTTCTGTTTTCTTGACAAAGGTGAAATCCATACTGAAGGCTATGTTCTTTGATCTTCAGCAGTTAATGTTTCAAATCCTCTTCACTTTCAGCAAGCAGAGTCGTTTCATTTGCATAACACAGGTTGTTAATGAGTCTTCCTCCAATCAAGATGCCGCATTCTTCTTCATAAAGTCCAGCTTCTCAGATTCCTTGCTCAGCATAGAGATTGGAGATGTGTGGTGAAAGGATATAGCCCTGATACACACCTTTCTTGACTTTGTACCAAGCAGTGTTTCCTTTTTCTGTTAAGATGACTGCCTCCTGGTCCATGTGCAGATTCCTCATGAGTGCAATTAAGTGTTCTGGTATTAACATTCTTCACAATGGTATCCATAATTTGTTGTGAGCTACACTAGTCAAATGCCTTTACATAGTCAATAAAACAGACAACTTTCTGGTAATCTCTGCTTTTGGCTGATATCCATCTGACATCAGCAGTGATGTCCCTGGTTCTATACTCTTTTCTGAATCTGACTTGATTTTCCAACAGTTTCCTCTCAATATACTGATGGGGTTGCTTTTGAAAGATGCTTAACAAAATTTTACTTGTGTGACATATTATTAATATTGTTTGATAATTTCTGCACTCATCTTTCTTGGGAATAAGCACAATATGGATCTCTTCCAGCCAGTTGACCAAGTAGTTGGATTCAAAATCTCTTGACATAAACAAGTGACCACCTCCAGTGCTGCATCTGTTTCTTGAAACTTCTCAATTGGTATTCCATAAACTCCTGGAACCATGTGAATCACTAATTCCTTCAAGGCAGCTTCCACTTCTTCCTTCAGTTCCATTAGTTCCTGATCACATGCCACCTCTTGAAATGATTGGTCATCCTCCAATTTTTTGATATAATGACTCTGTATCCCTTCTATCTTCTTTTGATATTTCCTGCATCATTTAATATTTTCCCTGTAGAATTCTTCACTATTGTTGCTCAAGGCTTGTACTCTTTCTTCAAATCCTTAAGCTTGAGAAAAATAGGGAGTTTTCTCTCCTTTTGGTTTCCTATCTCCAGCTCTTTGCAGAAATCATTGTAATGTTTGATTTTGCCTTCTTGAGCTACTCTTTGAAATCTATTTAATTCTTTAACTTCATCATGTCTTCATTTTAATTTTGCTGCTTGATATTCCAGGGCAAGTTACAGAGTCTCTTTGACATGTAATTTGGTCGTTTCTGTTTTTCTTGTCTTTTAAAAAATGTTTTCCTCTCTTCATGAATGATGTCTTCGATGTCATGCAACAACTTGTGTGGTCTCTGATCATTAGTGTCTATGGCATCAAATCTGTTCTTGTCGTGAGTTTTGAACTCAAGTGGGATATACTCAAGGTTTTACCTTGAGTGTCTTACACTTGTTATTTTGCTCAGTTTCAGTTTGAACCTGCATATGAGCAATTGATGGTCACATCTACAGTTAACACTACTCTTGTTTTGTCTTTTGATATCAATTTGTGCATTGTCTTTTTCCATAAGTGATGTTAGCTTTGTTCCTGTATTTTCCATCTGGTGAATTCCATGTGTGTATTCACCATTTATGTTGGATTAGTAAGTGTATTTGCAATGAAAATGTAATTGAGCTGATAAAACACTATCATTTGATCTCCATCATCATTTCTGCCACCAACACCATATTTTCAAACTACCAACGCTTCTTCCTTTCCAACTTTTGCATTCCATTCACCATTATTATCAGTGTACCCTGATTACATGTTTGATCAATTTCAGACTACAGAGTCTTGTAAAAATCTTCCAATTTTTCATTTCTGACCTTAGTGGTCAGTGTGTATATTTGAATAATAGTTATATCAACTGGCCTTCCTTGTAGGCATAGGGGTATTATTCTATCACTGACACCATTGCACTTCAAGAGAGATCTTGAGATGCCTTTTTGATGATGAAGACCATCCAATTTCTCCTTAAGTTATCTCTCCTGGCATATTAGTGCATATGATTGTCTGATTCAAAATGGCCAGTACCAATCCACTTAACTCACTGGTGCCTAGAATGTCAATATTTATGCACTCCATTTCAACTTTTCACAGTTTTTATTTTTTCTAGATTCATACTATGTACATTTCATGTTCCACTCTGGCATCTAATCTCCAGATCTTGGAAACTAAGCAGGGTTGGGCCTGGTTAGTACTTGGATAGGTAACCACCTGGGAATACCAGGCACAGGAGTCTTGTGAGAAAGAACTGGCAACCCATTCCCCCCAAGCAATCAGCCATTGAAAACCCTATGAATAGCAGAGAAGCACAATAGCATTTCCTCTGTTGTACGTAGGGTTGCTATGGGTCTGACATTGACTTGACAGCACCTAACAACAACAACAGTTGTTCCTCCTCATTTTGAGTTGCACACATCAGCATCTATCATTATGTCAGTTCAACTTTGAGGAGGCAACTGTTCCTGTGTCAGCTTTTGAATGCCTTACACCCTGAGGGGTTTGTTTTCCAGTACTGTGTCTGACAATGTCTCTCTACTATTCAGAGATTTTTCAATGGCTACTTGTTTCAGGAAGAGGTTGTCATGTCCTTCTCCCTATGCTATCTTAGTTTGGAAGATCAGTTGAAACATGTTCCTCATGGATGACCATGCTGTTATTTGTAATACTAGTGGCATGTTGTTGTTATTGTCAGGTGCCTTTGAGTTCAGTCTGACTCATAGCTAACCCATGTACAGCAGATTGAAATACTTCCCAATTCTGTGCCAGGCACACAATCTTATTTATGTTTAAGTCCATTCTTGCAGACATTGTGTCAATCCATCTGGTGGAGGGATTGCCTTTTTTATCCGCTGACCTGCCACTCTATGAAACATGATGCCTTTCTCCAGGCATTGATCTCTCCTGACTACATGTCAGAAATATGTAAGACGCAATCTGGCCATTCTTGCTTCCAAGGAGCACTCTGTTTGCACTTCTTTTAGGACGGATCTGTTGGCTCTTTTGCCAGTCCATGGTATATTCAATAGATGTCTACAGCACCACAATTCAAAAGCATCAATTCTTTTTCTGTCTCCCTGGTTCAATGTCCAGCTTTGATAACCACATGATGGCACTGAAAATACCATGGCATTAGTCAGACGCACCTTTGTCTTCAATGTGACATCTTTGCTTTTCAATACTCTAAAGAGATCTTTTGCCACAGCTTTTCCTAGAGCAATGCGTCTTTTGATTTCTTGACTGCTGCTTCCATGGATGTTGATTATAGAGCCAAGCAAAGCAAAATCTTGGACAACCTCAATCTTTTCTCCATTTATTGTGAAGTTGGGTGCTGATCCAGTTGTAAGGATTTTTGTTTTGTTGATGTTTATTCACAACCCATATTGAAGGCTATGATCTTTGATCTTCATCAGTAAATGTTTTAAATCCTCTTCACTTTCAGCAAGCAGAGATGTGTTGTCTGCATAACACAGGTTGTTAATGAGTCTTCCCCCAATCCTCATGCTGTGTTCTCCCTCATAAAGTCCAGATTCTCAGATTATTTGCTTAGCATATAAATTGAAGAGATATGGTGAAAGTATACAACCCTGATGCACACCTTCCTCAACTTTAAACCAGGCTGTGTTTCCTTGTTCTATTTGAACAACTGCCTCCTGGTTCCCATACAGATTCCGCATAAGTACAATTATTTGCTCTGGTATTCCCATTTTTCAAAGTGTTATCCATAATTTGTTATGATCCACACAGTCAAATGCCTTTGCATAGCCAATAAAACATAGATAGACATCTTTCTGATATTCTCTGCTTTTGGCATCAGCAATGATGTCCCTATTTCCCTGCTTTGTTTTGAAACTGGCTTGATTTTCTAGCCATTCCCTGTGTATGTACTCCTGCAGTTGCTTTTGAATGATCTTTAGTAATGTTTTGCAGTTGGATCCCCTTTTTTGGGGATAGCTACAAACATGGATCTTTTCCAGTGATTTGGCCAGGGAGCTATTTTCTAAATCTGTTGGCATAAACATGTTAACACCTCTAGTGCTGCATCTATTTGTTGAAATATCTCTATTGGTATCCCATCAATTCCTGGAGGCTTGTGTTTCATCAGCTCTTTCAAGGCAGCTTCCACTTCCTTCCTTCAATACCATTGATTTATCTTCATATGCAACCCCTTGAAATGGATGGTCATCTACCAATTCTTTTTTGTATAATGACTCTGTGCATTCCTTCCATCTTCTTTTGATGTTTCCTACATTGTTTAATATTTTCCTGTAGAATTTGTCACTATTGCCACTGGAGGTTTGAATTTTTTCTTCACTTCCTTAAGCTTGAGAAACACATAGCGTGTTCTTCCTTTTTGGATTTTTGCCTCCAGTTCTTTATGCATGTCATTATAATATTTGTTTTTGTCCTCTTGAGCTGCCTTTTGAAATCTTTTGTTTATTTCCTTAACTTCACCATGTCTTCCTTTACTTTAGCTGCTTGACATTCAAGGACAAGTTCCAGAGTCTCTTTTGACATGTAATTTGGTCTTTTTTTCTTGTCTTTTTAATAACCTTTTGCTTTCTTTATGAATGATATCTTTTATGTCATGCCAGTATTCATCTGGTCTCCTATCATTTGTGTCTGATGCATTAAACCTGTTCTTGAGGTGGTCTCTGATCTCAGTGGGATATGCTCAAGATCATACCTTGGTTCTCATATACTTGTTTGAATTTTCTTCAGCTTCAGTTTGAACTTACATATGAGAAGTTGATGGTCTTACCCACAATTAGCCCGTTGTCTTGTTCTGATATTTGATATAGGGCTTTTTCATTGTCTCTTTCCATGTATGTACTCAATTTGATTCCTGTGTATTCCATCTGGTGAAGTCCATGTGTATAGTCACCATTTATGTTGGTGAAAAATAGATTTTCAATTGAAAGGTCATTGGTCTGACAAAATTCTATCATGCAATATCCAACATCATTTCTTTCACCAGGGTCATGTTTTCCAACTACTGAGCCTTCTTTTTTATTTCCAATCTTTGCATTCCAGTCACAGTAATTATAAGTATATCCTGAGTACATGTTTCATCTATTTCATATTGCAGAAGCTGGTAGAAATCTTCCCTTTCTTCATTTGTGGCCCTAATCGTGGTTGCATAAATTTGAGTAATAATCATATTAACTTGCCTTCCTTGTAGGAGTATGATCACTGACAGCATTGTATATCAGGACAGATCTTGAGATAATTTTTTGATGATGAATGAAACCCCATTTGTCTTTAGTTTGTCATTCCCAGCATAGTAGGCCATGTGATTGTCTGACTTAAAATGGCCCATGCTGGTCCCTTTTAGCTCACTGATGCCTAGAATGTGCTCCATTTCTCTTTTGATGATTTCTAATTTTCCTAGATTCATACTACATATATTTCATGTTCCAATTATTAATGGATCTTTACAGTTGTTTCTTCTCATTTTGGTTCATGCTACATCAGCAAATTGAGGTCCCTGGGGCTTTACTCCATTTCTATTATCAAGGTAGACTCTTCTTTGAAGAGCCAGCTTTTCCCCAGTGGTTATTTGAGTGCCTTCCAACCAGGGCAGCTCATTTTCTGGCACTATATCTGGCTGTGTTTCTTTGCTATTCATAGGGTTTTCAATGGCTAGTTGTTTTGGGAGTGGTTTGCCAGTTCCTAATCCTTAGCCTTTCTTAGTCTGGATGCTCAGCTGAAACCTGTGCACCATGGGTAACCCTGCTAGTGTCTGATATACTGGTGGCATAGCTTTCAACCTCATCACAACACACAAGCCCCCACAATGTAGCATACTATGTGGCATACCTTTCAGTATCAGAGCAACAAACAAGCCCACAGTACTGCAAACTGACAGCCAGGTGAGGGAGAGCTGGACTTTTTGCCCCCATTTTATTTTACTTTGTTTTTTTACGTTTGGAGATAAATTAACATTTTGCATATTGATCAGGCCTTGAATTTGCAAATTATCTACTTTGGTTTCTTGAGTCACTGGGATTACAATCATATGCCATGGTGCCTGGTTGTTAAATGGATATTTTTACCATGTGACTGTGTTGCAAAGCTCAATATTTTTAAGATGGCATTTGACTCATGTTGATCCATAAATCCAATGCAAATAAAATCAGTAGTTCATCAGATATGTGGTGGTTTTTTGTAGAAATACATTATGGAGTATATTAAACAATGAAAAGGTTTTAGAAGAGAACAATTGATTTTGAAAAAACAAAGCAAACAAAAAAATTCCAGAGTTGAAGGACAGATGCTGGCTACTTTCAAAATTTATTATTATGTTTCAAAAATTAAGACACATCCATATCAATCAATATTTGGTCATGGTAGCAAGGCAATTACAAAAGTGTAAGAAGAGTCTTTTTAACCTCTAGTGAAGAAACAACTGGATATTTGTATATATTTTAAAAAGTGAATCTTGACTCTTACCTAACAATGTACACAGTAATTCAAATATGAATCACAAATTGCCCATAGAAGCTAAAACTGTAAAACAAAAAAACCTCACATATATTGAAATATTTGGGAGAAATTTTGGTATAATCATGTTTTTTAGAAATGACAAGACATGGGTCAAAAGAGAAAAAAGATACACTGAATTGCATCAAAATGAAAACTTCTGCTTATTGAAAGTCACTGTAAAGAAATTGAAAATTTAATCTACAGATTTGGAGATAATATCGTAATACATATATGTGCAAAGTACCCTCGTATTCAGAATGTATTAAATATGAATGAAATATTCTTTTATCAAAAAAGATCAGTTGCAACTCAATAACAATGACAAAAATCACACTACAAATACAGACAAAAAATTGGAGTCATTTTCTGAAATTATCTATATGAGTAGGCATATGCACATGGAAAAATGTTCAAAATCAGTTGTCATGAAAGAATGAAAATTAAAACCATTTAACCATTATACTAACTAACAAAAAGGATTAGACTCAAGTATCAATAAATATTCAGAACAAGTGGATCCGTGATAAATTACTGGGAAAGTGACACAATCCTATTGGAATGCAACTTTCTTGTTTCTTAGAAATTTTAGCAAGCGGGCGTGGTGGCCCATGCCTGTAATCCCAGCCACTCGGGAGGCAGAGGCAGGAGGATCGCAAGTTGGAGACCAGAGGTAGTCTGCATAAGTTAGGGAGACCCTATCTCAAAAAGTAAAAAAAAAAAAAAGAAAA
>VMDO01014361.1:0-33879 GCA_007922755.1 Pedetes capensis | reverse complement strand
AAGACTTCATCAATGGTGGATGGTTCAATAAATTAAGATAGGGGAAAATAAACTAGAACAAATAATTTATAGGAATTTTTTTTTTTTGAGAAAATAAACCTAACCCATATTGACCAAAGGCGGACCAGTTTGACTTGATCCAGGGGCAGAAGAATTGGCTACTTTTTTTAGGTAACAAAAATGTTCTATGTCTTGATTGTGACAGTGATTATAGAAGTGTTTACATTTGTGAAAACTGATTAAAATATACACATACAGTGAAAACAATATATGTAGCATCAATAGGGCTAAGGTTTACCTGAGTTGGTAGAGTGCTGATTTGCGCACTCTGAGGTCCTAGGTTCCATTCCCAGCACTACACAAAATGAGAGAAGGTCCTGGTAGCTCACTCCTGAGGACAATCCTGAAATAATCCACCATTGATAACCCTAGAAATAACAGAGAAGCCCTGACATAGTGCTCAGCATAGCACAGTGTCAAGGAATGTTTTGTTCTGTTTTATATAGTGTCTCTAGACTTGACAGTACCTAACAACAATAGCATAGTATAAATAAGGTCTTTTTCTTTTTCTTTCTTTCTTTCTTTCTTTCTTTCTTTCTTTCTTCTTTCATTCTTTCTTCTTTCTTTGTTTCTTTGTTTCTTTGTTTCTTTCAACAAACAGAGCATCTAATACAAGGAAACATTTATGTCAATAACCATTGTGGAAAGTAATTTCACAATATTGATTAGGGCCTGAACTGTCTGTCCATTTTTATAGTAACATAAATTCTACCAGTGTACTCTGAGGATGTAAGATGTACTCTAAGGATGCAGTAGAAGGACATTTACTACAGTCTTACTAAAAGAAAAAAAAAGTTTAAAATTTGTGCATACAACATCATAAGAAACTATTTTTGATATAATAATGATTTTAATAAAAACTGTCATTTAAATATTGTGTATTTAAATACTTCTCATATAAAAAAGATGTGTTTACTGGAAGAACACTTGGAAAAACATATAAAATATCTATAATAATATCACTTGGGTACTAAGACTACTAATATTTTGTAGGGATTCCTTTAGCAATTTATTGGTCTGCTATTGTAATATCTTTGTCTTATATTTGTATTGGGAGAAGGACCTGGCAACCCACTCCCAAAAAATAATCAACCATTGCAAACTCTATGACTAGCAGAGAAGCACTAACAATACTGTTTCACCTGTTGTTCATAGGGTCACAATGAGTTGGACGCTGACTTGATGTCACTTAACAACAACAACAATATTGGTATTACAGTGATGCTGGCATCAACAATTGTATCAGGAAGTGTTACCTCCTCTACTATTTTTTGGAAGAGATTTATAAAATTGGTTATATTTTAGTTGAGCACTAAAAATATTCCCTGACGTAAGCTCTGTTTGTTGTTGTTGTTGTTGTTGCTGTTCTTAGGTGCCATCCAGTTGGCGTCTGACTCATATTGATCCTATGTACAACAGGCAAATCGGTGTTGTTAGTGCTTCTCTGATATTCACAGGGTTTTCATCGGCTGATTGTTTTTTGGGAGTGGGTTGCTGGGTCCATCTCCTAAGCCTACAGCACTTGGTGTTTCCAGGTGGTCTCCCATCCAAGTACTAACCAGGCTCAACCCTGCTTAGCTTCCAAAATCTGACTGGATCAGATGTCCCAGTTGTATGGCTGTAGGCCATAAATATATAGATTTCTTTTAATTTGTGTTTCTATGGTAACCCTTTTCCTTTTTATTTTAATCTATTTTTTTTATATTTACAGTGGGTCCTTGTATCAGAGATTTTTTTAAATTGACGTGGCAATCTCTGTTTTTAACTAGTTTGTTTAGAGCATTGCCATATCAAGCTATTTTTATTGCTATGGTTGGATTTAAATCTGTCATCATATTATCTGTTTCAATTTTTCCTACTTATCTTTTACTCCTATTTTAATCATCATTATGTCTGATTAGTGTACTATATGGATCGTACTGAGTTGGTTCTGATTTTTGTTTTCTTTTGTTTTAGCACTGGGAGTTGAATGGAGGGCCTCATATATGCTAGGCAAGTACTTACCACTGAGCTTCAGCCTCAACCCCTTTTTTATTTTATATTTTTTACTTTGAGGCAGTCTCACTAAGTTGCACAATCTGCCTCTGGCCTCAAAATCACAATGCTCTTGCCTCGGCCTCCAGAATAGCTAGGATTACAGATATGTGCCATGGTGCCCTGCATGGTTCTAGCTAATGCTTTATCACTTCAGTGTTTTTTTTCCCCCATTTTCTTTTAATTTAAAGCTAGATAATTTGTGGAAGCCAGAACATATTGACATAATTGTGTTTTATGTTTGGAGAAGAACACGTGTGCCATTCCTTCTGCTTAGCCTTTGGTAGATCAGCTGCATTTAGGTCAGTTGTTCCCTTATCTTCAGTGAACTACATGGTCCAAGTTCCTTTAATGATACTTTGTGTTTGGAGTTGGGCCAGGTGTTTCAAAGGTAATTTTGTCAATGTCCATTCCTTCCTGAATTCAGGTTTTTCCTTTTTCCCAAAGATAAAGAATCTCCTTTGGCTTTCCTAGCTGTATTCTGCTGTTATTCTTACTGAAGGCTTGTTAGCCTGATGATGGGGACTTGAGCATAGGTTGTACTTTCACGTTCTGATTAAGCCTCAGCCTTAGACCCTGTGTCTCTGGATCTCCGAATAGATTTACCCATGTCCTTCCTCCAACTCTTACATGACAAATATTAAGTATTCCTTCTAGACCCCTAGATAGATGAGTTTTTCCCTTTCATTTCCCAATTACACTTGATTTCTTCTTGTGCCTTATTTGGATAGATACATGGATAGATAGATGATCTCTCTCTCTCTCTCTCTGTATCTCTCTGTGTCTCTCTGTCTCTTATTCACACACACACACACACACACACACATACACACACACAGAGAGACACACACATTTATTGTCTTCCTCATGCAGGTGAAAGGATGTGATCCATAGAAAAAAGAGAGGAAACAAATCTGTGTTGATAATTGGCACTAATTGTTCTTCCTTCCTTCAACTAAAACTACAAGATATGTTCTCTAAAAATTCTCTTTCACAGTCTCTGTGAGTAATGTGGGTGCTTACAGGGAAAGGGCTTACAGGAAAGTGCAGCTCTCTTCCCATCTGTGGCCTCTGGGAGCTTTATATTCAGAATTCACTATTTAAGAACTCAGCTATATCTTCTTATTGGCATATTTGAAGCCAGTGATGTAAGCAAATATTTAAGTCCTTTCCCTGCAAGTGGCTCTTTCTCTAGACTTATGGTTACTTGGTTGCCATGAGACCTCAACTCATGGTCTCAACTCATGAATTTGAAAGATATTAATTTGTGATTTCTTCAGGTTTTCTTCTTGCAAGAGTGAGGCTAATATTCTACACTTCTTACATCTCTGAACTTTATTACTTTTTTGGTTGTGTACATAAATTGTGTTTAAAAAATTACAATACTACCTAAGTTGATACAGAGGCTGGGGGGTTAGCTCAGTTAGTAGAGTGTGTACTGCACTCTCTAAGTACCCTGGGTTCAATCCCCATCCCTGTAAAAATGGAAGAAGGATGTGGCAATCCCTTCCAGAAACAATCCTGAAACAACTAGCTATGAAAAACTCTGTGAGGTTCCCTATGAGACAGATCTCACTAAAGGGCACCTAAAAACATAACAAGTTGATACAAAAATAGTATTAAGATTATTTAGGTAGCTGAATTAACAAGAAAAAAAGAAATGAAAAAGAAAGAAAATAATTGTGGTGTTTTATGGAGTTTGGCAAGGGATACAACGATTAAAATACCACTTCAATTTTTTTAAATAATTCTGACTGAATAAATTTTCAGTAGTGTCTATAAGATAGTTTGTTTCTATCCTTGTTATTCTGAATTATAATAATTGATTGCAATGTGGCTGTTTATTGATGATAACCTTGCATTGCCAGGAAAGGTTAACTAATGTTTTTTGTTCTCTTTCAAGTTAGGAAGGGAACTGAATGAGTCATGAGCATGAGAGATAAATTCCTCATCCATACAGCTCACTTAACATCATTCTTCTCTTGTAGGATCCAGTATTTAGAAAGAGACCCTTGTAACCTTGAGAGACAATATTGGATGCTTTTATTATTGTCCTAAGGCAATTTCTATTTTTATAGTTTTACCCAACATTCATCTGACTTTAAACTGGGACACTAACACTCTGACTGTCTTGCTCAGCATCCCAATTTCCCTTTCCTGAGTACCAAAGGACAATTGCAAATTTAACCATCCACTGCCCACACATCAGCATTGCTCTAAGTAATCAAGTACAGAGATCATGATGAGTTTTCAGCTATGGTCTAGTTTAATTCCTAGCAATATGAAATTGTCTACACGTCAAGATAAGATGTGATCCCTGTCTAACTTCTTGTGTGTTATTCTTCATAAAATTTAGAACTGGATGCCACTAGATTTTGTTGAAACCCAGAAAATAAAGTTTCCATTTAAAAAGAACATGTTACAGATATTAAGACTCAAAAGTGTAATTTAGAACACTGGCATGATGTATTAGAGGTCACTACAGATCCCTGAGTGTTTTTTGTTTTTTGCTACTTTTTTTTAAACTCAATTAAATTTTATTTCTCACTTATGTAATATAAGATTTTGGGTGAGCTGTAGATTACTTGGTGTCATATGTTCTGTAACAACATACAAGGAATATATTTTCTAGGGGAGAAATTTTAATACATCATGGCACTTGTAATTTGTCCAGGGGCTGGGAGTGTAGCTCAGTAGTAAAGTGCTTGAGTATCATGCCTGACTCCCTGGGTTCAATCCTCTATACTGCAAAAATGAATTAATAAATAGCCCCAAGTTATAATGGTGATGTTGAAGTTATCTTGAGATTATGTATGTATGTGTTCAATAGGAAAAATAAAGAAACTTGTTTTTAATTATATTCAATGATCATAGAACATAATTATTCACTTTAGTTATATATTAAAAAACACCAAAAATAGTTATTGCCATTATTTTTCTTCTTTTTTCCAGCAATTTTATTTTATTGGTAATTTTATTGTACAACTTAATGGGTTTCATTATGACATTTCCATACGTGCATTTCACTGTACATTGCTCATGTTCACTGTTCCACTTACTCTCTCATGACCCCCTCCCTCAATGTCTCCCCTCCACACCAATGGTCTCACTTCCACTTGAATGTCTTTGTTGAGTTTATAAACCAACAGATCTATTCTAGAAAAAGTGTAACCAGAGTATATTTTGGAAGCAAGATGTGTAGACTTTGTCTTATGGACTTTGGACATGCTGTCAAGAGAGACTGATCCACAGAGAAGGACATCATATTTAGGGAGTGGAGTGTCAGCAAAAAAATGGGAAGAGTCTGAACTAGATGTGTTGATGCAGTGACTGCAGCAATGGGCTTGAATATAACGACAGATCGTGCGCCTGGCACAGTGCCAGGGAGTGTTTTGTTCTGCTGTATATAGGGCCTCTGTGAGTGAGACTCTACTGCACCTACCAACAACAGTCTATTCATAAATGTACATCCTAAATTTGCATAAAGGCAACATATGTGATATTTCCTATTTAGGCCTTTTTTCCCTTCTTTTTAGTCCTCTCTGCCTGCCTTCTCCAATTTTATAATATTCATTTATTTATTTATTTACGTACTTATTTTTAGACCTGGCCTTGCTACATATCCAGGGGCAATCTCAAATTTGTGATCCCCTGCATCAACCTCTGAGTGTTAAAATCACATCCTATGCTTCCATGCCTTGCTTCTGGCCAAATATTAACACCTAAATTCCATTATGGTGAAAGTTATATCAATATTGATATACTGTAATTCATTTTAGGACAAGTGAATCTAGAAATTTCATTGAATTTATGGACATAAGTCAATGATTTACCTCTGATTTCTCTCCCCAGTTGGTTGTGTGTGTGTGTGTATGTGTGTGTGTGTGTGTGTGTCTGTGTACATATGTATGTGACATAGGTGTACTTTAGTTTAATTTTTGTAATTTTTTTTTGAGATGAGGTCTCACTGTGTAGCCCTGGCTGGGCAAAAGCTCCTGATCCTCCTGCTTCAACCTATTGTGATTACCGGTGTGTGCCACTACGGTCACTATGGTCTCTAGGTCACTTTTAATTGTTAATCAAATGAAAAGTATACTTAAATGCAGAGAAACTCTAAGATATTCAAATCAGTGTTCTGAGTCTGTACAATTATTTAGATTAGTGTCCAAACTAGTCCTCTAAAAATGTGATAATAAACTACTTCTCCTTTAGATTTGTGTCTGAGTCTTTTAACACATTTGATATTTTGGTGCTTATGTTTTCATGATCATATGAAAATTCTACCAATTGAGATTAGGTTTTCCTATTCTTAAATTTTGTTTTTAATTTTAATTTTATTTTGAACTATTCATTTTTATATTCTATATTCTATTGTAGTAAATGTCCAACTACATCTCAGGCATATATTTTTCTTTATATTCCTATCTTTTGCAAAAGAGTGAATCTTATGAAGCTAAGCTAATTAAAATCTTAGACTTTTAGAGGCACACAAAATTTATGTGTAATATGATATAATATTTGCTATCTTATCTAATGTCTTATCAAATGAATATATTTAATTTATTAAAAAGTAACTTTGTATGGAAGCCATTTTTTTATTCTGGTGCTTGGGTGTTGAACCCAGGGTTTGGACCACACTTTTCAAGTGTCTATCACTGAGCCACACCCAAACCATTTATTATTATAATGCTTTATTATTATTTTGAGACAGGACCCAGCTAAGTTCTGGCTTCAAGGTCACAATCCTCCTGCCTAAGCATCCTGAGTCATGGGGTTAGCACCATGCACCACCACACCTAGCTATTCAAGTGAATTTCTACAGGATAAAGATAATATGGTAAAATGAATTCAAAATTTAGTATCAGAAGGCTTATGTTTAAGTATGAGCTCTATTTCAATATGTATGTGAACATTACAGCCATATATTTATCTTTCCAAGAGGCTTAGTTTTCTCTTTTGCAAAATAATTAGTAGTATAGTTGCCCTCCTTTCTCAGAATTTTTGACAATTACTTTATGTAATATATGTGAAAAATTTTAATTACATATTAACCTGGCATATTTTCATTATTTATATTATTCATAGAGATGAATAGATAAATAGGCAGATTATTGTTGTTATTAGGTGTCACCGAGTCAAGTCTGAATCATAGCAACCCTATGTATAAGAGAATGAAACACTCTCTGAAACTGCGGCATACTCAGCACTGTCAGCATTTCTCTGCTATTCATAGGGTTTTCAGTGGCAGATTGTTTAGGGAGTGGACTACCAGGTCCTTCTCCCTAGCCTTCAGCACCTAGTACTCCCAGGCATCTCTCATCCAAGGACTAACCAAGGATGAATCTGCTTAGCCTCTGAGATCAGGCAGGATCAGATTGTCGGTTATGGTGGCTGCGGACACATAGATTATAGGTAGAAAAGTAGATATGTTCTAGGTTTTGTAATTAAAAGTGAATATTTATTGAGAAATTTGTCTGGAAAAAAGTGGAGACCACAGGAGACATTCCTGTTCTCATGAAATTTCATTTACTTCAGCTAACAACTTCATAAAAATGATTCCAAGAACTGTAAATGATGTGGAGGAAATAAAGAAAAGTGAAGTGAAGGTGAATAAACAGAAGGGATAGGAGCTACTTTAGATTGGTTAGCAAGAAAACACTTGCAGAGGCTGTGACATTTGGGTGAAGGATTGGATGACAAGTAAAAATCTAGATGACAAATGGCAAGTAAAATAGCTTCAAGATGAGAATATGGTTAATATTTTCCAGGAGTAGAAGTGACAGTAAGTTGAATCACAGTGAGATTGAAGGGCAATAATAGGAGAAAATGGAAACCAGTAGGATACAGAAGAAAATACATATATGTAGATACAGTCAGTTTTAAATTTTATCCAAGACACCATACAAAGCCGTTTAAGAGACTCCTCCAGACTTAAAAGCTTCATCCAGACTTAAATGAGATAAACAGAGCAAGGAGAAACATATACCAAGGTCATTTAAGAGATAATGAGAGTTTAGAACACAGACAGGAAATTAATACATAGAAAAAGGATGCCCAGGATGATGGTCCATGACTGTAATCTCAGCAGTTCAGAAAGTGGGGGCAGGACAATTGTGAGTTCGAGGCCAGGGGCCATCTGCATAACTTCTCAAGACCCTATCTCAAGATAAAAAAATTATAAGGGGGGTAGAGTTGCAGCTCAGTGGTAGGGCACTTGAAAAGTATGTATGGGACCCTGGGTTCAACACTCTGCAAAGTACCAAAAAAAAAAAAAAAAAAAAAAGGAAAGGGTTAGATTACAGACATCTGTGTTACTGTGTTAGTGAAAAAGAAAGAGAATAATTAGAAACTACTCCTAGGTTTTTGGTTTCAACACCTAAACTGAGTTTTACCATAATGAAAACATTTAGATTGAAAAATTACGTTTATACATGGATTCTACCATGAATTAGGCCTGCAGCTGTACCACTGTAGTGTTAGATCCCTTCAGATCTCAGAAGCTAAGCTGAGTCAGGCTTGGTTAATTCTTGGATGGGAGACCACCTGAGAACACCAAGTGATGTAGGCTTGGGAGACGGACCTAGAAACTCACTTCTAAAAAACAATCATCCACTGAAGACCCTATGAATAGTAGACAAACACTAACAATACTGTTTCATCTATTGTACATACAGTCTCTATGAGTCAGACGCTGACTCAACGGCATGTAATAACAGCATGAATTAATACTTTAAAGCATGATTCCTTGAAAAGTTATACACTTAGGTTTATAGAAAAAGTCGTAAAATTATTTATTTCATTTATGAATCTTTTGCTACAAGAAACATCCAGTTGGGAAATGGGTGTCTCCACACTAAGGATCTACAATGAATTCTGGTCACTGACATTGAGGTTGCTTGGACCATTAGAAAAGTCTAAATAGTATAGTTTGTGATAATCACTAGGATTGAGTGCTAGGAGGAACATAAATTTCTTCCTTCAAATTGTTCAGAATTACAAGGGTAAAATCAGCATATATGTATGAATAAAGTAATTATCAACTTAAATAAATACTGTTGATATCAAATCAGTAAAGCAGATATTCAATTATTTGAAAGGATTAAACATCAACAAAGTCTTGAAGTGTAAATAGGATTTTTTTCACTCTTGTTGCTTATATCAGCAAGCTGAAAACAAAATGTTTACCATACATAACAAGGTGGTAGATTTATACATAATGAGTTAATCATAAAAATATAAAAGGTTAAAAAACCCAATTGAAAGCCAAGTATTTTAGGTTTGATTGAGAAAAGAACCAAACATATACTGCCCCAAAGTTATGTAAAATATAAAGACACAAATGGGATAGGAATTTTAAAAACAAAAATGATATACCACACTAAGTAAACTGTTAAAAATAAAGCTTCATATAAATATCAGATTAAATATAGTTTGCCTGCAGCCATACCACTGTAGCATCTGATCCCATCAGATCTTGGAAGCTAAGCAAGGTTGAACCTGGTTAGTACTTAGATGGGAGACGACCTGGGAACTCCAGATGTTTTAAGCTTGGAGAAAGGACTTGGCAACCCACTCTCAAAAAATAATCAGCTATTGAAAACCCTATGAATAGCAGTGAAGTACTAACAATAATGTTTCATCTATTGTACATAGGATTGCTGTGAATCAGATATCCACTCAATGGCACGTCAATATACCAGAAGTATATTTTAGAGCAAATAATTGCATCAAGTTTCTAAAGCATCATTTCATAATGAGTTCAGTATACATAGATTAAATTATATTTTTACATTTTCATTGACTTGATAACATAACTTGAGAATACATGAGGCAAAACTAATGGAAATGAAAGGAGAAATGAAAAAATTCACAGTTATAACTGATAGATTCAACAACTTTTTCCCAATAATTGATAGAAGACAGAAGAGAAAGTTTATAGAAAAGTTAAATGATCGTGTCACTCACTAGTACTAGTTGATTCTTATAGAAATTTCCACCTAATTCCATATTGCAATAAACATGGATGAGCATGTATCTCTATGGTATATTGACTTATATTCCTTCAGATATTTAACCCGGAATGGGACATCTTGGTCATATGGAAGGTCTATTTTTGAATTTGAGGTATCTCCATACTAATTTCCATAGTGACTGCACCAATCTGCATTCCCATAAGCAGTGTATAAGGGTTCCTTTCTCCTTGCATACTCATCAGCATTTGTTGATGTTTGTTTTGTTGATGGTAGCCACTCTGGAGTAAGATGGTATATTAGTATAGTTTTGATTGTTGTTGTTGTTAGGTGCCGTTGAGACGGTATCCGACTCATAGTGACCCTCATAGGGTTTTCAATGGCTGACTGTTTTTCGGGATTGCCTTGGGAGTGGATTACCAGGCCCTTCTCCCATTTTTGCGGTGCTGGGAGTTGAGCTCTGGACCTCAGAGACTGCAGCACAGCGCTCTACCAACTGAGACAAATTCCATAGTTTTGATTAGCCACATAATACTTGAAAAAGGTGCCAAAAATATAACTTGGAAAAAAGAAATCCTTTTCAACAAATTATGCTGGGAGAATATTCTCATGCAGAAATAGTCTCATGCAGAAAACTGAAATTAGATTTCTCTTTCTCACCTTGTATAAAAATCAGTTCAAAATGATCAAAGTTCTTAATATAAAATCTAAAACTTTGAAACTGCTAGAGGAAAATATAGGGGAAACACTTCAAGACATAGGCCTAGGCAAGGACTTTCTGAATAGGGCCTCAAAAGCACAGGAAATCATAGCAAGAATTGACAAATGGGAATACAGGAAATTAAAAAGCTTTTGCACAGTAAAGGACATAATTATCAAAGTGAAGAGAAAACCTACAGAATGGGAGAAAATCTTTGCCAGCTATACATGAAAGAAGGGATTAATATTTAGCATATATAGAGAGCTCAAAAAATTAAACACCAAAAAAAGTGTCCAATCAAACAATGGGCAAAAGAACTGAAAAAAGACTTCTCAAAAGAAGAAATACAAATGGCCAACAATTGTATCAAATCTCTTTTTGAGGAAAAAAATTAGGTGGTTGTTTCCACCAGTATGAGAGTTGCCATAAGTCTTTGATAAGAAATCAAACATTATCCTGCAATGAGAAATTACTATATGAAGCATGCCCAACATCAAATATCACTAGGGAATTCCTGATTAAAATAATGATATATCACTACATATCTATTAGAATGATTAAAACCCAAAGAACTGACCACACTAACACTGAGGAGATTATGAAGCAGTTGTTGTTAGGTGCCATCGAGACAGTACCCGACTCATAGCAACCCTACTTACAACAGGTGAAACACTATTGTCAGTGCTTCTCTGCTATTCATAGGGTTTTCAATGGCGGATTGATTTTTGGGAGTGGGTTGCCAGGTCCTTCTCCCAAGCCTACAGTAGCTGGTGTTCCCAGGTGGTCTCCCATCCAAGTACTAACAGGCCTGACCCTGCTTAGCTTCCAAGATCTGACGGGATTGGAGGCCACAGGGCTATGGCTGCAGACTAAGAAGCAATAGGAATGCTAATTTATTGCAGTTATGGAGGTAAATTTGCATAGACATTATTTAAAACCATTCAAAATTTCTTATAAATTTATACTTACACTTATTATGCAATCCAAAATGACACTCTTTGATATTTATTCAAATGAGTTGAAATTTTCTCTGCACACCAAAACATATACATGAATGTTTATGACAGCTTTATTCATAATTACTCAAACCTGAAAGCAACCAACATTTTCTACAGCAGGTAAATGGATAAATAAATGATGGTATACACAAATAATAAAGCATTATTCATTGCTATACATAAATGAACTATCAAACCATAGAAGGGCATGATGGAATCTTAAATTTATAGGACTATGTGAAGGAAGCCAATGTGAAAAAAAACACATATTGCATGATTTCAATTACATATCATTCTGAAAAAAAAACAAGCATATGGAGACAGTTAAAAGACCAGTATATCAAGTATTCAGGGGAGAGGGAGGAAAAGATACATAAGTGGCCTGGGAGTTTTAGGACAGTGAACCCATTCTCTGTGACACTCTAATGATAGATATGTGTCATACATTTTTCAAAATTCATAGAGCACGTGACATAAAGAGTGAACCCTAATGTAAATTAGGGGCTTTAGTAATAATAATGTAATAATATTTGCTTGTCAACTGTAACAAGTGTACCACACTATGAAATATATTAATAATAAGGAAATTGTGGGAGTGTCAGCTAGAAACATTGTACTGTTGGTTCATTCTGTCTACAAACCTGAAACTGCTCTATTAATTCAAGAAAATTAAAGATGTAATGGAAGAATTGACATTTTTATAAAAATAAACCTGTAGGAATTACTGACCAAGCAGCCCTAAAAGACATGCTAAAAGAAATTCTTGAGATTGAAAATGTTACAAAATGAAATGTCAGATCCACACGAAAACATAATGTGCACTTAGAAAAATAAGTGTGTGTAATTATGCATGCCAAAAACATAAATGAGCTTGAAAAAGATATGTTATGCAGTGAGCATAAAATGTAATATATATATACATATATATCATATATTTAAAATATAATACCTACACATATATTAAATTAGGTATTGATAGAATCCATGAGTATGTAAAATTTTTAAATATATTTGTAAAGTATCATGACTTAAAAAAATGAGAAAATTTAGAAAATACTTTGAACTGAATGGTAAGTAAATTCATCATAAATTTGTATGTTGAAGGTAAGCAGTAAGAGAAATTTATAGTATTGATAACTTTTGATGTAGATGCCTTATATTAGAAAATAATAAATTGTTTAAGCTTCCAAAATAAGAAGGTCCAGACAGAAAAGCAAATTAAATCTAAGGTGACACCATCATAAATTAGAGGTAGAAATCAATGACTTAACAAATTAAGAAATATTTCTTTTAAATTAAGCCAATATTGATATTTGATGAGATTAACAAAATTGATTAGCCCACACAGGAAACTGCTCATGATGGCAAGAGTGAAAAATACAAATATCAATATCCAAAGATTTCACAGATGTTAAAAAAGTGACAAAAGCATGCTATAAGCAGTAGGTCTACTATTCATACTTTCATAAAGTACTATAAATCTCAAACACATTTTGCTCTATTGAAAGAAGACAGATACAAAAGAATGTGTTCCATATGAGTGGATTTACATAAATTTCAACAATAGATCAAGCTAATATATGGTAATAGTAATAAAAAATTGTCACCTTTGATGAAGAAGTTATTCAAATATGGCAGAGAGTAATTTCTGGGGAGATGAAAATGCACTCTATACTATTTTAGGTAGTAGATGCATGTGTTTAAGTATTAAAACTCTTTAGCTAGAATACTTAACATTTGTATTTCATTTTATGTAAAATTTTCTTCAAATGAAGGGTGATGTTTTAGGTAACTCCACTACATTTTCTACCATGACACACTATAACTTATTAGTCTCATACTTATTAATATTCTTTTGGTCTATTCTCCCACTAATATTTTTCACTTATATATGTTATTGTGTATGTATGTGTGTGTTTGTGTGCCTGCGCGTGCTTTCAATAGAGTTAAAGTTGAGACAGTGGAGAGAAGAGTATTTCTGTTTTTAAAGACCCCAAACTGTGCTTGACTCTCTTGGCTTTACTCAGTTTGACTTGACTTTGCACTTATTGGACATTTGATGTGAATTGTTTAGATAAAGATTGATATATGTTTTTAAAAGGATATTTTTGTAAGACATCTAGGTGTTAGAATTCATGCCTGCTTGAGTTCTTTTTTCTTTTTTCCTTAAAATTATCCCCGTGTTACACTAATATTAGGTAGCCCTATTAAATAAATTAGAATTAATTAATTGAATATGCACATAGACATCAAAGTCTCCAGTTGGCTAATGGCTTTTTATTCAATAAGTATAGAGAAAATGGAGAAGAAATATATCTAGCCCTGTTGTTCAGTTACAAAGGTCTTGTTTTCTTATATGAATGATAATGATCCCACTGAACTGAATAACTATTGTTCTCATTCTCCTCACAGCTGGCAGATGATATAGTAGAGACAATCCTAATTACCTGATGGTCTATGAATAAGATCAGTATTGTGGTGATTTAATCACTGAATAAAATTAGTGTGGGACCCATTAATTTCCTTTTATATACAAACTACCATAAAAAGGCTCTTTAAACTGACTTCAATCTTATTCCTACTACTTACAAATTTTAAATAATATCATCTCATAGCATTTTCCCCCCAATACAAAAACTCTTGAACAATTTCTCTGCTGGAAATGTTATTGAGGAGCTGCTTAAATTACTGAGGCATTTAGAAAATCAACTTAATGGAAGTATAATGGACCACTTTTAAGCATACATTCTGATGAGTTTTGACAAATTTACACACCCATGTAACAACCACAGAATCAAGGAATAGGACATTCCATTATACTCATGTCCTTCTCAGCAAATTCCACTCTCCTCATCCCCAGACCCAGGCATACATTGATGTGCTTTCTGTTCTCTTTAGATTATGTCTCTATTCATTATTTTGCTATTTTCTCTAGTAAGTCACTGTTCTTCTGATAAAATCAACCAAGATTATATCTGAGATACAAATGGACTAAACAACCTCTTTTTAAAATTAGAAATCATAATGATGAGTACTTCCCCACTGGTCAGCTTCAAGTAGCCTTGTTATAACATTGTGAATGAATTAACAAATATTCAAATAAACATCGGTTCCCTGTGTAGCCATTGATGATCATCTATTGAGAGTATCATCTTTTAAGCACTCTACCAGATGCTGCTACACAAAGTTAGGAAAAATATGTCATCTGCTAAAGGATACAAACCACAATGACCATCGTGATCCAGGGTGGTGAGTAAGTATAGGGAATTGAGTGTTTGTTGAAGGAATACTGAGTACAGGCTTGTGGCTCATAGAAGACCTTTTAAGAGAGTGGTATCTCACTTGAGATCTAGTGAAATTACAGGTAACTACAAGGCAAGGTGGCAGGAAAATCATGTAAGTCACAACACAGAACATAAGCAGTAGGCAAGAATAAGTATTCAGCAGAAGCTTGAAGGTAAGATGAAGAGCAGAGATTTTTGAAATTTGCCTTGAGGAATGTGTACTTAGGGTAACAGGACATTACTGAAGCCATTTCAGGGTATGGATATCTAAATCATTTGAAAGACTTTGCTTTGAAAAGAGAGCTCCAGCATGCACAGGGCCATATTGTTGTTAGGTGAACTCAAGTCAGGTCTGACTTATTGTTACCCAAACTACATCAGATCAAAACATCATCCAATTCTGTGCCATGCACACAATCTTTTTACATTTGAACACATTTTTTTGCAGCCACTAAAGTTCTTCTTGGGAGAAGGACCTGGCAACCCACTCCAAAAAAACAATCAGCCTTTGAAAACCCTATGAATAGCAGAAAAGCACTGAGGATAGTGTTTTGTCAGTTGTACATAGTAGGGTCGTTATGAGTCGGATACTGACTCGATGGCACCTAACAACAACAACAACATATTTCTTCTTATCTTTAGTGCCACATAGGAAAAGGGGTCATAGGGGCTTTACTCCATTCCCATCATTAAAGTCAACTCTACTTTGAGGAGGAAACTTTTCCCAGTCATCTCTTGAATGCCTTCCAACCTGGGGGGCTCATTTTCCAACACTACATTTGATAGTGCTTCTCTGATATTCATAGAGTTTACAATAGTTAATTAATTGTTTCGGCAGTGGGTAGCTGGGAACTTCTCCCTAGTCTGTCTTAGTCTGGAAGCTCATCTGAAGCCTGTAAATACTGGTGGCATAGCTTTCAGCATCATAGAAACATACAAGCCCCAACGGCATGGTAAGCTGATAGATAGGTGGGGGACAGGTCCCTTTAGGGAAGGGATTTTCTGGATTCAGCCATGCAGGCATTCAAAGCATGCTGCAACTGCACTTCAAGTGTGCTGAGCTAAAACTTGACCTGACATAGTCCTTGGTGTCATCCATGTGATGCCAGACTTCTAGGGATATAAAATGCAAGAGTTATGGAGTTATGGTTGCTTCCACTCATATTTCAAGGGAAAGAATGAGAAGCCAGACAATGTGTGAAAGAATTGGAGTCCTTGCAGGCAGCCCATAAGAGGAGGAGGCATGAAGCTGTAAAGGTGAAACCTAAGCTGGTATGGAGACAGCAGGATGTTTGAAATGTCAGGAATGTAGGTCATCTGCCAAGGAAAGCTGCCAGCAATGAGCAGAGCTAGCCCACGTGAGAAGCCAGGTGGGCTGCAAATAATATGGCTATAGAAGTGGGACTGCCCAAGCCTATTGGAGCTCACATCACAATACTACGTGCCTCAAATAATGGACATGGAGATACAGTATTTAGTGTTTGCTCTACTGAATTTTGGTCTTATGTTGGTCCAACCTTCCTTACTATTCTGTTCCTCTCTTTTGAAATGAGGATATATCACATACAAGTAAAATTTTGCTAAAAATCATTCAAAACCACTGTAGCAGTATATAGATAGGGCCCTGACAGAAAATCAAGTTGGATTCAGAAGAAGGTGTGGAATCAGGGGCATCATTGCTGATGTCAGATGAACATTAGCTGAAAGAAGAGAATAACAGAAAGATGTCTATGTTTTATTGACTGTACTAAGGTATTTGATTGTGTAGATCATAAAAAATTATAGATTACACTGTGAAGAGTGAAAAGACCAGAGCACTTAATTGTACTCATGAGGAACCAGGATATGGATCAGGAGGCAGTCATTTGAACAGAACAAGGAAGCACTCCCCCATTTAAAGTGGAGAAAAGTGTGTGTGACTGCTGTATCCTTTCATCATAGCTCTTCAATCTCTATGGTGAGCAAATAATCGAAGAATCTGGACTTTATGAAGAAGAACCTGGCATCATGACTGAAGGAAGATCATTAACAACTGGCACTATGCAATGACATAACTCTTTGCTGAAGGTGAAGAGGATCTGAACCATTTACTGATAAATATCAAAGAACAGTCTTCAGTACGGATTTTACCTCAATGTCAACAAAACAGAAATCCTTACATGTGTATCAGTATGTAAATTCACAATAAATAGAAAAAGATTGAAGTTGTCCAAGATTTTGCTTTAAGTGGTTCTACAATCAATATCCATGGAAGCCTCAGTCAAGAAATCATGAATGCATTGCACTGGAAATAACTGTGTGGATCTCTTTAAAGTGTTGAAAGGTAAAGATGTCACATTGAAGACAATGATGTGTCGGACTCATGCAATGGTGTTTTCAGTTGCCTTATATGGTTGTGAAAGCTGGACATTGAATAAGGGATATGGGGAGTTATTGATGCTTTTTAGTTATGATGCTGGAGATAAATATTGAATATACCATGCACTGCAAAAGGAACAAACAAGATCTATCCCTGAAATTCAATAGAGTGTTTCTTGGAAGTAAGAATGTCTAGACTGTGTCTTATGTATTTTGGACATATAGGCCAGAGGGACCAGTCCCTGGAGAAGGACATCATGTTTGGGGGAGTGGTGGGTAAACAAAATTAGGAAGGTCTTTAACTAGTTTGATTTACACAATGTATGCAACAATTGGCTTATAAATAATAAGATCTTATGTCTGGCACAGAATCAGTGAGTGCTTTGTTCTGTTGTACAAAGGGTTGCTATGAATCAGACCCAACTCAAGGGCATCTAATAACAACAATCCACACAAGAATGATAGACTCATAACTTTGTCAGAAAGATATGTAAGTAAGATGGAAAAAGGAGATTGTCTGAAAAATTCATAGAGAGATTTTTATGGAAGCACCATGCAAACATTTAGAATTTTGAAAAAAATCTTTTCTTTCTTTTTATATCCTTAATATTACTGCCATCTTAGAATTGTTTTTCTTATGTGGTTTGTAAATTCTGGAAGTTATGTAAGTTTATCTATAAATTCCAAATAAAAGCAATGTAAATTTTGGAAAGTAACAAGATTCGCTTCTCTGTCTCTGTCTCTGTCTCTGTCTGTCTGTCTGTCTGTCTCTCTCTCGGTGTATGTGTGTAAATATATGTATGAATATCTATCTATAACTCTTGTTGTTGTTGTTGTTAGGTACCATTGAGTCAGTATACGACTCATAACGACCCTCATAGGGTTTTCAATAGCTGAGTGCTTTGAGATTGCCTTGGGAGTGGATTGCCAGGCCCTTCTCCCATTTTTGCGGTGCTGGGAACTGATCTTGGGGCCTCAGAGACTGCAGCGCAGCGCTCTACCCACTGAACTAAATCCCAGCCCATCTATAACTATAGGTGTGTGTTTATATATTTATGTACTAGTACAGATGAGAAACATGTAAATACATATGTAAATCTCTCCTTTGGAGTGGAATTGAAGTTATCAAATATAGAATAATAATGGAGTTAGAAATTAACATTTTGCAACAATCATTAATAATTATTTTAATTGAAGCAAAAAATGGCTGTTAAAACAAGTATTTTAAAGTTTAATAAAGAATGATAGATTTAAAGAGAATAAAAATTTTCTCATACTAAATATTGTTGACTACAAATAAAAATTATTTTTATGGTGGATGTATTTTGTGATCAGCAAGAGGGCAATGAAGCTTATGAGTGTTGCTACACTGCATTACAAAGAAGAGAAAAAGTATAAAGGAAATTACTTGTCCTTTGGAAAAATTTTAATATGAACTTTAGTACAAAATGTTTCAATATGATGTTACAGCTGCTGGTTTTTTGTTATTATGGAGTATATTCTAAACAATTTGAAAAAATATACTAAAATGAATTAAAAAATTTATATTTAAGAATATATAAGCAGATCACAGAGATATATCAATGCATAGAAATAGATTATAAAATTATAGCAAGAGAGGGGAAATGAGAAAATGATAAAACAAGCAGTGCAAAATTTTAAGAATTTATGACTCTATGTAAGGAGTAAGAGATTATTTTTATAATTATTAAAATTTTTTTGATGAAGCCAGGTGCAGTGGCACATGCCTGTATCCCCAGGCACTTGGGAGATGAAGGCAGGAGGATCACAACTTCCATGCCAGAGACAGCCTGTATAACTTGGCAAGAACCTCTCTCAAGATAAAAATGTAAAAATGGGGCTGGGAGTGCAGCTCAGTGATAGAACACTTGTAAAGCATGCTCAAGGCCCTGGGTTCAACCCTCCTGTACCCAAAAACAGACAAACTTTTCTAATGAATGTAGTTCTTTTGATGACTTGCATGCCTAGACTTGTTATTACAAAGCTAGTTTTCAAACACTTATATTGAATTCTAGAAAGTAAACAAAAACATTATTTGAAGAAATATTCAGAGGAATAGTTACTATAAATTTCCCAAATTTAATGAAAACTGTAAACCCAGACTTTCAATGGTTCCAAGTTCAATAAACTCCATTATTTAAAGAAAACCACACAAGGTACATCAAATTAAAATTCTTAAAAATAAAACAAAAAACACATCAGAGAGTAAAAGATATATTATCACAAAAGTAAAAATCAAACAAGCATGAATGACCTCAGAATTCTTTTCAGAAAAGATGTAAACAAGAAGATTACAAAAAATGATGTCTTTACAGTGCCAAAAGACAGTTAACTATCAATTTAGAATTTTTTATTCCTTGGGGGTTGAACACTGGGTCTTGCATGCACTTTGAAAGCACTCTACTGCTGTGGCGCACCTGCATCCCCTTTTTTATTTTTTATTTTGAGACATAGTCTTGGTAAATTGCACAGTTTGCCTCTGGCCTTGAACTTGAGATCCTCCTGCCTAACCTCCTTGGGTCTCTGGGATTACTGGTGTGCACCATGGCATCCAGCTCAACCTACATTCTTATATTCAGCAGAAACAGTACAGGAATGCAGTTGCATAGTAATAACTTCTAGTGTTCTATAGCAAAGTATGGTAATTATGGGTAACAATGACTAGTTGTATATTTCAAAATAGCTAGTAGAGAGAATTTTGAATATTCCAGCATAAAAAAGTGACAAATATTTCAGGTGATGGGTATGCTAATTGCACTTATCATTACACATTGTATGTTGTTGTTGTTCTTGTTGTTAGGGGCCATTGAGTCAGGTCCTACTCATAGTGACCATCTGTACAACAGAACAAAACACTCCCTGACACTATGCCATGCCCTGCACTATGTCCGCACTTTGCTATTCATAGTTTTCAATGGCTGATTGTTTTGGGGATTGCTTTGGGAGTAGGCTGCCACTTCTTTCTCCCATTTTTACAAAGCTGAGTATTGAACCCAGGGGCTCAGAGAATGCAGAGCAGCACTCCACCAACTGAGCTAAACCTCAGTCCCACACATTGTATACAGGTATCAAAATATGACTTTATGTGATAAATATGCATAATTATTAGGTGTCAAACTTTTAAAAATATATTTTATTTGTCAATTTGAAAAAAATTTACAAAAGTATCAATTTTACTCTCTTACCCAGACTTATGGGAGAAGGACCTGGCAGCTCACCCCTGAAACAATCAGCCATCAAAAACTCTATGAACAGCAGAGAAGCACTGATATAGTGTCTGGCATGGCAGAATGTCTGGGAGTGTTTTGTTCTGTTGTACATAGAGTCACTTTGAGCTGGACCTGACTAGATGGCACCTAACAACAACAATCCAAACTTAAGATATGTGTAAAAATACATTTACCTTACATGTTACTTATTTAAAACCATTCTTGGAATTATTTTCACAAAAACTCAGACATAAGAATTTGATATTATGCCCTAGAAAAAATAATGAATTACTTCCAAAATCTGAAAAATATTAAAATCATATTTTAAAAGCATATTTTCAGAAAACTGAAGGCTGAGAATAGTCCAGTAGACTATATGAAATTTTAAAAGATGCTCTTCAGTAGAAAAGAAGGAAATACTTGATAGAAGAAGATATATACAAAAGAATGATGAGGGCTAGAAATGATAAGAACATGCAAAAATAAAAGTTACTGTCTTTGATATATATATACACACACATATATATATATGTATATATATGATATTTATAGAGAGCTGATTGTTTATTACATGTTGTAATATTGAGGAGGAGAATGAGAAGACCCATAAGGCTTTCAGGGTATGTACTGATTGTGTCAATCGATGCATTTACTAATATATATATATATATATATATATATATATATATATATATATATACACACACACACACAAATATGTCTATATGATACACACACATATACTGAACTTGTTCATTTCTTTTCTTTATAGAATGCCATAAAATTTACCATTGCCTGGATTTATTTTAATTCTTTGTAATTCAAACCTTCACTATGTGCCCATTTCTAGTTATCTATTGTTTTATAAGAAAACACTATTCAAACTAGTATTTTAGCTTAACCTCACAATTTATTACTCTTTCTAATACCCTGCAGGTTGACTGGTGCTTGCTTTAGGTGCCTGCCATGCAAATGTAGTCATGTGTAGACTGCATCAAGTGGTATTCCAAGATGATTCACTCACAGAAGAAACTGGTTGTCAGCTGGGAGATCATGTATATCACCATATTTTTCTATTGATCATAGAAGTGATCAAGACCAAATTTTAAAATGTTAGATTAAGTATATCTCTTAATACAAGAGTAGCAAACAATTTGGGGCCATATTTAACTTGACACCTTGATGGCAGAGCACCTTTTTAATCCTTCATTGAAGTCCCCATGGATAGAATGTTGCTTAGAATACTCCAAATGTAGGTCTTCATTGGTATCACTCTTACACTCCATTAATCTATTTATGTACCAGTTCCACACAGGTAAAGTAACTCAGATATATATTTTAGTATCAGATAGGATTGCATACCTGTTTTGTTATGCTGTGCAAACATAATTCTAGAGAGGCTCTTGACCACATCTGTATCTCATTTTCAGAATAATTTGCTGGTTAGAGACATTAGATATGAGAAAAATTTATACTTTCCAGCCCAACAAATTTTGGATTGCATATGAATTCTAAATTGTGTGAGAATGAAACTCTCGAACTCATTCTTATAGTTAGTTTTTATTTTCTGTAAGTAAAAGGGCACATCCCAAGCTGTCAACATTTTATTTTCTTGGGAGGTATCTTTGTTCAGTTTCAGGAATTCATTAGGTACATTTTCAATGCTATAAATAACCACACATGACAGTTTTAACAAATATTTCAACACTGGGAAGTACATATCTCCATTTTTTCATCCTCCTAAAATGATTCCTTTGACGTTTAGCCTTCATCTTCTAGCTGTTTCCTCAGGACCTGCTGCTTGCTGCAAAGGCAATGCTAGATAATTTAGGTTTTTATAATGGCTGTAGTCCCTTCCCCATGCCAATTTCTGTATCAATCAGCTCCTTCTATAAAAAAAATGTTACATTATGAATAACCACAAAAGCTCAGTGACATAAAATAGTCCTTGTTCCATTCTGAGTTTGCAGATAAGCAGGTAGTTAGGCTCATCTCATTTTAGTCTTTTCCTTAAGCCACTGAGCTAGCCACATTCTTCCTGTGGTGAAAGCTGAGGTAGTGCATACATGATTTTCCTGCCTTTGGCCAAATTACTCCCAATAATATTCCACTGGCTAAAGTATGTTGGAAGGTAAACATTAAGCCAAGGAACAGAGAGATACATTCTAATTCTACCTCTTTTGAAGAAAGGACCACAAAATCACATGGTACCAAGGATGTAACCATACAAATTAATTAAATTTAAGACAATTTGCATTTTCCTTGCTTGGCTTGTGGAGGTTTGTTTAATTTCAACTTATGTTGAAGGTATAGGCATTTAGCATTTCTTTTTGGACAGAGCTCTCTGGAAAAGAAAAAAATCTACTAGGAAATAGGATCATTTCAGAGGGTTATGTATTTTAAGATATAGATAAGGATGAGCTACTACTTAGGAAGTACAGATTGAAAGTTGTTATTGTTAGGTGCCTCCAGTTGGAGATGACTCATAGTGACCCTCATAGGATTTTCAATGGCTGACTGCTTTTTCAGGATTGCTATGGGTGTGGTTGCCATGTTTCTCTCCCATTTTTGTGATCAAACTCAGGGCCTCAGCACAGAGCAGCACTCTACCAACTGAGCTAAATCCCAGCCCAGATTGGTAGTTAAGATCATGTATTTAAGACACAAAGTGTGTGGGTCTTCTTGTTTTATCATTTATTGAGTTTACCACTTTCTAGCTGTTATTACAAACTTCTTATTGTTTCTGTGTCTCTTTTTTTGTAAGTAAAATATAATTACGATAGTACCTAGTTCATGGGCTTTTCATCAGGATTAAATGAATAAGTGTATGTAAAATCTACATGAAGGTGCTTTGCATATAATAATTACTAAGTTCAGCAAAGGTCTCTGTGAGAAAGTGATATTTTAGTTGATATTTGAATGATGAAAAGATACCACCTAAGAGATGGGTGAAAGAACATTCTATGCAGATGATTCAGTAATATAAAGACCTGAAGATAAAATAGATCTTGACATCTTTGAAGAATAAGAAAAAAATTCAACTTATAATTTATTCATTCACCTAAGTACTTTGAGCATTCTTCAATGTGGATAAAGAGCAATGCTTTATTATCAGTCTTACCTTCTTAACATTTAAAATATCATGTGCCTTTAATTAAGTCCTAAAAACATACTTATTTTGTTGTCTCCTGGAATCCTCGAAATACCTGGATTCCCACACCATCTCACCTTTTCCTCCTTCAATAAAAATGCAAATATTATTATCCCTGAGCCTTCAATTGTTTTAGTCTGTTCAGGCAATAATAGTAATAATAAATCTTCAGCCTGGAGAACTGATAAACAGCAGAAATTTATTGCTTATATTTCTGGAATAAGAGACATCCACAATGAAAGCATGTGTAGGTTTGGTGTTTGGGAAGCACTCATTTTCTGCTTCACAGATGGTGCCTTCTATGTGTAGAAGGGACAACTAAGTTTTCTCAGACCTTTTTTAATGAGCATGGTAATCCCTTGCATGAGGGCTTGCCGTCATGACCTAGTCACCTGCCACAGGCTATACCTCTTAATCCCATTGCACTGGAGATTAGGTTTCAGTATATGAATTTGGGGGGAGGGAGACAAAAACATTTGCCATAGTATCTGCACAGACTTCTTGGGATATCCTCAGCACTCCTAACTAATTTACCCATTTAGCCACCAGGTATTATGAGTTTCTCTTATAAGGCACCCAAAATACTCTTTTGTTTCTCTTAGTATCTTCACCTACCACAATAAAATGGCAGTGGTTTCATTCATGATAAACCTGTTGTATTTAAGCTCATTTTAGTTAATGTCTAAGTAGATATTAAGATACTATTAAGTATTATCTAGCTATTATCTTCTCTTCTGTAGAAATTGCTACTCCTCAAAATGCTATCCCTACTCTTTTAAACATGGCATAGCCACTGATTCTATGAAAAGATATGCTATAGTAGAATATTCTGCTTAGCAATAGGGTCTTCCCTATATATAATAACGTTAATAATTTTTAAAGAAAGATACTTAACACCTGAAGCTGAATATTTCCATTTTTTAAATAAAAAGAGGTATTTTATTCATTCACTCTTGCATTCATTCATTTTTCAAGTTATCCATTTAATCATACACATACTTAATATCTATGTATTTCTCACTAAGTTCCAGGGACTCAACTATGAGGAAGAGACCAAAAACGAAAAAAAAAAATCCGAATGTATTTTATTCCTATAAATATGCTAATGAATTTTTAATACAAAACAAATGTTTTGTTATATTTTGGCACTCAACCACATTCCATTCTGGAAGGCTGGCTGAGTGCTGATCAGTTGGAGTGCTGAGCACTTTTTCCCACAGGAAATGATGTCAGTTCATTTATTGGTTCTGGCACCATACTGAATGACTAATTCAGACACACATACACCACTCACATACTTAGCAATAAGTTCTTTAAATTCAATTGTTAGTCTTACTCTTTTCCTCTTTTCTTCACTAGAAGTGCTAGAAGGTTTCCTGCGTGCCATGATGACTGTATAGTGTATGCATATGTATACATATATATGCACATAAACAATAACAAACCTGCTAAATTGTGAGCACAGCACCAGGAAAAGTTTTTACTACTTGAAATCAATATGCAAAGTGATGCTTTCCCCTTTATTTCAATAAGAAGCATCCTGGGTAAGCGTAGTGTCTTATACACATTTTTAGCAGAGTGGTTGAATGCCCAGAGAGTGGCTGAACACCAAACCAAAATACTTTCAAAAATATTGTTGTAGGACCAAAACATTTGAGCATGGAGTAGTTCTAATGCTGAGTTTCCACTGTATATACATGGCTCACGTAAATGGAATGTGTCTCACCATTAATATTTTTCTGCTTCTAATTACATAAATCCACCATTGAAACCCTATGAACAGCAGAGAAGCACTGACAATGGTGTTTCTCCTGTTGTATGCAGGTTCTTTAGGAGTAGGACGGTGACTCCATGGCACCTAACAACAACAACAACAATTATATAAATGGGAGAAGGACCCGACAAACCACTTGAAAGAAACAATCAGCCACTGAAAACCCTATGAATAGCAGAGAAGCAGTAACAATACTGTTTTGCCTGTAGTACTTAGGTTCTCTGTGAGTCATACATTGACTGGAGGGCACCTAGCAACAACAATTATATGAAAATCAAATAGAAGGGAAATTGATGAAAATACAGTAATTTAAAATGTTTGTTATTAAAATATGAAACCTAAATAGAATTATGGAAGATAGTATTCTTTAGTCAGACATTCAGAACTTTATTCTTTATCCAGCTAAAAAATTGCACATTTTCTGAAGTGATTTACTTAAATTTCTATTTATTGGATTAAAAGAATCCACTGAGCTGCACCTCTAGCCCTTTTTGAGATAGGGTCTCATTAAATTACACAGACTGTCTCTGGTCTCGAACCTGCCATCCTCCTGCCTCTGTGTTTCTAGTCTCTGGAATTACAGGTGTGAGCCATCACGCCTGGTTGATTAAAAGAATTTTTAAACACAGTAGTTATATTTTTTCCTAATTTATTTCCATGCAGTGATTTTGTAGAAAACTAAAGATCATTTGGGAGGACTTAATTTTTAGGTTTAGCAACAATTAAGTAAAGTTTTGTTTTAAGTGATAAAGTAATTTGGTCCTTGGAGTGCATACTTTAATTAAATTTATATCAATGAAGATAATATAACATAAAACAGTATTATGGTGGATTTAATATTCACTACTTTCTACACTATTTAGAATGGATTAATGAAACTTGGCATATTTATTAAAGGAAAAAACACATCAATTTAAGATTACTCTTTAATGAATTCATTTGGTAGCAAAATCTTTTGCATTAAATATTTAAAACAGCTTATGAATATATTTTATTCCTTCAAATATGCTAATGAATTTTTAATACAAAATAAATGTTGTTTTGTATTTCTTTTTCCAATGTTTGTGTGTGTGCATGTATGTGAATGTTTTATTCTATCTTGCAAAAACTTTCCTAATGTTTAAAATTTATTTCAATATAGTTTATTTAAACTTCATTACAAAGTCTGGTTTTCATTTTTTTCTGTATAGGTAAAAAACTAAATTCTGACTTCATAGACTTGAAGATTAAATGACAGGAGGATTGGAGAAAGGATCTAATTTCTTTGTAGGCAAGAGACCAGGAAACTCACATCTTCAGATGCTCTTCCTTCTTCAGTGGGAAGCTTTCTTGGTATAAGTATTCTCATGTGAAACCTTCCTTTCCATTTGTTTGGCTTAACTTCATGCTCTAAAATAGAATTGACTTAAAGAGTCTACAAAGTATCTGGCCAAAATCTAAATGACATTTTACAATAAGATCAAGAATTAATCTGTTTCTAAGAAAACTCTTCCATTTCACCACAGTATGGAAACAGATCCAGATATCACAGGTCTGCTTTTCATTAAGACAGTCCTCTATGATTATATTGACTATTTCTGTCTTTTCTTACTTGGCCTCAGTACTTTAGACCTAGTAGAGTTTAATACATAATTTATACTTCGACTGTTTATGTTTATACTTTACGAATTGATTCTAAAATTGCATATTCATTTTTCCTGGATAAAATTGTCCTTTCCTTAGTTGGAACTTGTGGTTTTTTTCTGTTATGTAGAGACACCAAAGATAAAAGAATCCAGATACGAAACAATGATAAATCAAAGTCAAAATTTGTTTTGCTTTATGTTGTCTTTTAGCACAATGAATTTTATTAAAATTCTGTCAATTTATCAACTGAAAGCATGTTGAAACATTTAATTATTTTTGGAACTCAATTGTTTTCTTTAGAAAAGAAAACATACATTATATATTTTTCTCATTTTTGTAGTACTTGCTTAGCAAATTACAAGACATGTTTGTATACATATACCATTCTCTGGTGATTCCTGCATAAATGTTCACCTTTGAAAATCTATAACCTAACTATATGTAATTTTTCAGTTGGAATATAATATACGTAAAATAACTGAGCTGCAGCTAGAGGAATATACAAGGAGGGCTCTGATTCTGAAGGGTTTACCAACCACAGGCTTTGACCTTAGCCTTGATGTTACTTGGCCTTCAGATGACCTTTTCCTGGGTATTGGTTATAATTATTCTTTTAGGCATAAAATTATTAAATTTAGCTCTTTTTTGTTCACCATTAACAATTATAATGCAAGAACTTCTCAGTAGAAATATTTTGCATCCTTTAGTTTCCACTACTGAATTCCAAAGAAGTTCAAAATTTATTATGCTCTCTGCCTTGAGGTTCACGTTATTCATGACTGAATTGTGAAATGTCTACAGTTACATGAATACAAATAATACAAAATGTCCATTATTGTTATATTTGTTTATATTGCATATTCATTTTCTTTATGCCTTACCCTGTTTCTTGAGCCTTCTCCAATCACATTTTCTTTCTTTCTTTTTTTTGGTACTGGGGGTTGAACCCAGGGCCTCACACTTGCATGCTCTGCAAGTGCTGGACCACTGAGCTGCACCCTCAGCCCATTTTCTTACTTTTTGAGACAGGGTCTTGCTAAGTTACACAGACTGCCTCTGGTCTTGAACTGCGATACTCCTGCCTCCACCTCCTGAGCCGCTGGGATTACAGGTGTGTGCCAGCACGCCTGGCTCTACATTTTCTTCCATACACTATCTCAGTATTATTTTTGTCAATCATGAATCATGTCCACATTGAGAGCAATGGCCAGATGTTAATATTGTTCTTACTTGACTTATAAGCAATACTGGTGCGTTGATTTTTCTTCCCTTCTATAGTATCTTACATTGGGATTGCTTCTAAAACATTATCTTATTTTTTGCCTGTCCCTGTGGGCACATATTTTAGTCCCCGTTACAGATTTCCCCTCTTCTTCAAGACATCTTACACTTGGAACTGAGATATGTCTTTAAAACTCTACTCTGCTATCTGTATTGTGTCTTTGTGGCCTCATATAAGCTCATGACTTGAAATTCCATTTATATTCTGAAAATTCCAAATTATTATCGACTCATATATGCAGCTGCTTACTCATCATCTTCATTTGTATTTGTAACAGTTGTCTCAAACTTATATATTCATAATAGAACTCCTGATATTACCCTCAAATTTGCTCCATCCTTAGTCTTCCTCTCTAGCACTAATGGTAAATCCTTTCTTCCAGTTTTAAGATAAAAAATTGATATGTAAATTCCTCTTACTTCTGCCTTCTTCCTCTATTGCAAATGCATTTCTTAAGGAAATACTTATGGTCATCAAATACAGCTATAATCCAACTACTTCTCATTCTGCCATATCAGACCAAACCATTATTATACCTTACACCCTTTTCCCCAGTAGTTTCTAAATTTTTGTCCACAAAATGTCAATTCTCAACACAGTAGCCTCTGTGACCTTGGTTTACTGGGATGGTGTCACCTCTTATTCAAAATCTCCCCAGAGTACTCTAATTCTCTAAGGACATAATGTAACTATAGGAGCTCACAAAAACTTACATGATATGTTGTTGTTGTTGTTAATGCCATCAAGTAGGGTTTTCAATGGCTGATTGTTTACTTGGAATTACTTTGGGAGTGGATTACCATGTACTTCTACTGTTTTTGAGGTGCTGGGGATCCAGCCTGTGTCCTCAGAGAGTGTGGAGCAGCCCTCAACCAACTGAGCTAAACCCCAATCCCAATATGATATAAAACAGGTTAATGGACTTTCTTAAATGTCCACTACTTTCTCTTTTTCTCACTCTATTCCTGCCTCACTGGCTTCCTAACCCCTAGAGAACATTCCAGCCAAGGTGTTACTGTACTAGCAGTTCACTTTGTCAACAATGCTCTTCTCCATGTATCTGCAGTCTCAGTACCTTAATTAATTCAAATTGTGACAAGACTATCTGTTTAAACTTACAAAAATTCCTACCCAGCATATTTCATTTGCCTAACATTGTTCTGTTTGATGCATATTGCTTATTTCCCTCTCATTATACTTGTAAAGATTATTTTCTGCCTCTCTCAAATGAGTTTACTGAAGAGCCTAGAACAGTCCTTAGCCCACATTTCACACACATGCACACATACACAAACATACACACATATAAATATCAATACCAATATAGACACACGCTTAGATAATATAGAGAATAAATAAAAAAGTTTAAAAATAGAAAATAGAAACTAATAAGCAGTTTTTATGTTCCAGGCATTGTTCTTACTTTGTTGTGGCTTACACTTTTATGTCTACTCTATGAATAATATACTAATATTCTCACTCTTCTCAACTAAAAACCTAATGGACAGAAAAAATGAGAATTAAATTTTAATTGGCATAGTTATATCCTGAAGGAAAGCAAAACCAAAGAAAATATTTAACAAATAGTATAAATCACATTACATTAAAATAGGATTAACTAAAATTGGAAAGATCAACAAGAATGATATTTGAGGAAGCTGCAAATTTTATAATTGGTTTATGATCATTCCTATGTTAAATAATACTTTTCAAGTGAATTATTTTCCTAATTAAAAAATATTTCCTGATATTGTTTGACAACATATGCAAATAAAATCTCAATATTTTCCTACAAAATATATTAACTGAAGGTGCCAATGAAATTTTGGGAAGAATGTTATCAATTCATTAGTAATTAAGGGAAAAATTTTCAGGATTTTCCCACCAGACTTCCTCAGTTTCTAAGCTAAACCAAAGGCAAAGAAAAGGAGTGAATTGATGTTATGTTTACCCAGGAAAATTAAGACTTCATTCTTGCCACACTTCATTTGTTTCCCAGGATTGAAATTTCTTGCTTTTCTCCTACTTCACTACTGGCTCCTCTTCAGTTTTCTTTGCTCCATCCTCCCTTTCTTTCCAATTCTTTGAACAGATTTCTCCTCCTCTCAAACTACACCACCCCCTTCATGATATCTACTTCCACTGGCATTCTGTCACACTTTGGTTGAAAATCCAAGGCAGAGGCATGTAATGATTTTCATGAGTCTTAAAAAATATGCCTCTGTGAGTTCCTTCCCCCAGAAAAATACTAAAATTTTGTGTAATCCCAATTGTCAATTCTTGGTGTAGTTTCCTAGGCAATTGGAGTCCTGTTAAGGAAATACTTGCCTATGCCTATGTGTTGGAATGTGTCCCCTATCCTTTCTTCTGGTAGTTTTTTTTTAATGTTTTCAATTTTATGTTGAGGTCTCTGATCTGTTTTGAGTTGTTTTTATACAGGTTGAGATACAAGGGTCTATTTTCATTCTTCTACATATGGGTAGAATGCTGCTCTGCAGTCTCTGAGGTCCCAAGTTTGATTCCCAGCACTGCTAAAATGGGAGAGAGATGTGACAATCCACCCACAAGACAATTCTGAAACAGCCATTGAAAACCCTATGAGGATCGCTATGAGTCAGACATGACTCGACAGCATGTAACAACAGCAAAAACAACAACAACACATGGGTATCCAAATTTCCCAACACCATTTGTTGAAAAGGCTATCTCTTCTCCTATGTATGATTTTTTCCCCTTTGTCAAAAATCAAGTGGCTGTAGTTGTGTCGGTGTATATCTGGGCTTTCTATTCTGTTCCATTGATTTTCATGCCTGATTTTGTGCCAGTACCAAGCTTTTATTGGCATTGTGTGGCCCTGTAGAATAGTTTAAAGTCAGATATTGTGGTTCCTCTTGCACTGTTTTTACTACTTAAGATTGTTTGGGCTACATGGGGTTTTTTGTGTCTCTCTATGAATTTTAGCATTTTTTCTATTTTTGTGAAGTATGTCATTGGAATTTTGATGGAGATTGCATTGAATCACTAGACTCTTTTTGGTAGTATAGGCATTTTCACAGTATTGATTCCTCTGACCCATGAGCAAGGGAGGTCCTTCCATCTTCTAGTATTTTCTCCAATTTCTTTAGTGTTTTAAGTTTGTATTACAGAGTTCTTTAGAGTCTGTGGAGCATTCCATGTTACCCGGGATTGGAATCCCCACATTAAACCTGCTGGGATTGAGTGCATGCGTTGAGAGTGACGAAGCAAGGACAATCTGGGAAGCCGCTTGCTGATGAATTTCAAAAGCTCTTTATTATTGCTACCCTTAAAAGGGCTGTAGTTCTATCTGTGCTACAACTCAGAGCAATGGACTCTCTCAGCCCCAGATCTATGCCTGGGCCAACAGCAACAATGTTACAAGTTTCACCATGTTTATATAGGTTTTGAAATAAAATGCAGGGATAAAATGCAGAACAGAGTACATCCAATAAGGAAAAAGGACACCAACAGGGTGCAACCAATCATAGGACAGCATTCCTCAACCAATAGGAAGACAAAGGGTGGATAGGGTACAACCTATCAGGGATGGTATGCTTGTGTCTAGGGTGTAACCACTGGGGTGAGGGAGCATGATTGGAGACAGCCAATCAAGAGTGGGGGCAAAGGGCATTTTGGGTTAGTTAGCCAATTGGGTGGCATTGACTCAGCAAGAATCTGAGGAGGGGACACGCCCTGGCAGCATGAGGCAGGGGCTGTCTTGCTAATACTTCATGGGCTCAAACCAGGTGTACCGCAGTGAGCCATAAGGGAGTCCCAGGTATGCCACAGGACTTGAGGTTGGTTAGATAACCTCAAGCCATGCACATTTGGGTTGTGTCCCTTTTCCTTATCTCCTTGCCTCATCAGGTGCCCCACTGGGTGCCCTATAAAGGTCTTTGGTTAGATTGATTCTAAAATATTTAATTTTTCGAGAATTATTGTGAATAAGATTGTTTTGATATTTTTCTCTTCCTACTCACTATTTGTGTAAAGGAGTGGTACTGATATTTTATTGTAATTTTGTATCCTGCTACTTTGCTCAAGGAGCTGATTAGGTCTAAGTGTTCTGTGGGGAAGGACAAGGGCTGGGCTGAGGCGTACCTTGCCCATGTATGGGCCTCTCAGGTTTAGCACACTAAGCCTACTTATCTGTGACCTGAGGCACACCCAGTCACACAGGCCCATGTGATGCCGTTGCTGACCTTGTTTGTCCGCATGTACTCTCCTTCCTGTTTCCTCTTTTCCCAGGATTGCCTAGGGCATGCCCTGGACTTGACTGAGACATGCCCACACTTTATTGGGCTATCTAATTCAACAAGTGCACTGATTGGCGCTAACTACATATTGCAATTCTGATGTAATACCTTCTTACTTTCACTTTACCCTGATTACTATAAGTTGAGCCTCTCCTTAAAATAAACAGATTTGACTCTCTGAAGCTGTCCCCAGGGTATGTCCTTGAGATCCTCCACAGTGCCACACCTTCTTCAGGTGTTTGTGCCCCCCCATCCCCATGGAGGCCTGACAGAGTTTTATAGTGAATATTTTAGGATTTTTTTAGGTATAGGATCATGTCATCTGTGAATAGGGATATTTTGACCTCTTCTTTCCCTATTTGTATTCTTTTTCTTTCTTTCTCTTGCTTGATTGCTCTGGTTAGGACTTTAATCACAAGATTGAGAGAGGAGAGTGGACATCCTTGTCTTGTTTCTGATCTTAGTGGGAATGCTTTCAATTTTTCTCATTTAATATGATGTTGGCTATAGGTTTGCCATATATGGCCTTTATGATTATGAGATATATTACTTCTATACCCAATTACTTTAGGACATTTATCCTGAAGGGATATTGAACTTTTTTTGAAAGCTTTTTCAGTATCACTTTAGATTATCCTGTGATTTCTGTTTGCAAGTCTCTTGATATGTTTAATTAGGTTAATTGATTTATGTATATTGAGCCAGCCTTACATCCATGGAATGAAGCCCACCTGATTATGGTGTATGATCTTTTTAATGTGCTGTTGTATTTAGTTTTACATATTTAAGGCAGCATTCTTCACACATACAAGGTTATTGAATCAACAGAAATGCATACCAACAGAGGATTGGATTTAAAATTGTGATATATATATATATATATATATATATATATATATATATATATATACACACACACACATATGATATGATTCAACAATATATGATTCAACAGTAATGAGTAATAAAATTATGTCATTTGCAGTAAAATGGATGGAACTAGAGAATGTTATTTTAAGCAAAATAACCCAGACTGAAAAAGAGAAATACTTCATGTTCTCTCTCACATGTGTGAGATAAATCTACATTAAATTTGTGTGTGGTGTGTGTGTGTGTGTGTGTGTGTGTGTGTGTGTGT
>VMDO01014360.1:28850-54909 GCA_007922755.1 Pedetes capensis | reverse complement strand
ATTCCTGCTCGTGATCGGAGTCATTGCCTGAGTGTTGCCATCTCCATGACATCCTCTTCTGTCTAAATTTACGAGGAATGTCATACATGGTCTGGTATTGGGGAGTGACTGGGGAGGTTGTCTCAGGTGTAGATTGCAGGTTTGTAATTTCATTCGGGGAAGTTACGAGTGGATTGGTCTTTCCTATGGTATCATTACTCATTGGTGCTGCTTTATCTGGATCCCTTTTTACTATACTGAATGCTAGTGTCCCTAGCATCATTAATACCGTTATTTGTTCCATATTCATCATCTTAACAACTATTTTACTACCAAGTTATCAACTATACAATGAAAATTTCAACTATAAGAATATAACAGTTACAACTACAGAAATATAACAATTATTTACACGTATACCCTCGAGCCTTGAAGTCCATACTGTCAGTCTGCTTGTGATTGCTGTGGGGAGAAGAAACAGGTGTTACTCTTTCTTTGCTGCACTTGTTTTTCCGTGGCTCGTACCACGTTCCTCGCTGGAACCCAGCGTGGTTCCTTCTCTTCCCCAGGGAATACACAAGCTGCACCCCTCGTTTCTGACAGCAACAAGTCTGGACCTCTCCATTAGGCTGTCATTGGGTCCTTCCACTGTACCCAGGTCTCCGGGGGACGTGGAAGTTGACCCCAGTGCCTCTTAATTCTAGTCTCGTTCTGGTCCTTGGATACGTCCAGAACGTTTAATGTAAACAAAATTTTGGCTAAGATTACTGACAGTGGGAACTCTCCCCCTTTTTCTTTTTTCAAACGAGCCTGGAGTATCCCATTAGTTGTTTCTACGATGGCCTGGCCTTGAGGGTTGTACGGAATCCCGGTGGTATGTTCAATGTTCCACAGGACACAAAAGGCTTTAAACGCCTGGCTGGTAAAGGCAGGTCCATTATCTGTCTTGATTGTTTTGGGGAGTCCCATCACCGCGAAACAAGCAAATAGGTGATGTATTAGCTTCTTGGTGGATATGGTGCTGGAAAATGAGGCCCCCAGGTTGGAAGGCACTCAAAAGACTACTGGTGGAGAGTTGCCTCCTCAAAGACAGTCTACCTTGATGATGGAAATGGAGTAAAGCCCCAGGGACCTCCATTTGCTGATGTGGCATGACTCAAAATGAGGAGAAACAACGGTAAAAGCCCATTAATAATTGGAACATGGAATGTACATAGTATGAATCTAGGAAAATTAGAAATCATTAAAAGAGAAATGGAGCACATTAACATTGACATTCTAGGTATCAGTGAGCTAAAATGGACGGGCATGGGTCACTTTGAGTCAGATAATCATGCGGTCTACTATGCTGGGAATGACAAACTAAAGAGAAATGGGGATGCATTCATCATCAAAAATGATATCTCAAGATCTGTCCTGAAATATAATGAGGTCAGTGATAGAACAATATCCATACACCTACAAGGAACGTCAGTTAATATGACTATTATTCAAATTTATGCACCCTCCACTAAGGCCACAAATGAAGAGAGAGAGGACTTCCACCAGATTCTGCAATCTGAAATAGATCAAAACATGCAATCAGGATGTACTGATAATTATTGGTGACTGGAATGCAAAAGTTGGAAACAAAGAAAAAGGCTTAATAGTTGGAAAATATGGTCTTGTTGACAAAAATGATGCTGGAGATGTCATGATAGAATTTTTCAGACCAATGACCGTTTCATTGCAAATACATTTTTTCACCAACATAAATGGCAACTATGCACATGGAATTCACCAGATGGAACATACAGAAACCAAATTGATTACATTTGTGGAAAGAGACAATGGAAAAGCTCCATATCAAATGTCAGAACAAGACCAGGTGCTGATCGTGGATCAGATCATCAACTTCTCATATGCAAGTTCAAACTGAAAATGAAGATAACTAGAACAAGTCTATGAGAGCAAAGGTGCAACCTTGAGTATATCCCACCTGAGTTCAGAGACCATCTCAAGAACAGGTTTAATGCATTAGACATAAATGATAGAAGACCAGACAAGTTGTGGCATGGCATCAATTATCATTCATGAAGAAAGGAAAAGGTTACTAAAAAGACAGGAGAAAAAGAAAAGACCAAATTACATGTCAAAAGAGACTATGAAATCTCCCCTTGAATGTTGAGCAGCTAAAGTAAAAAGAAGACATGATGAAGTTAAGGAACTAAACAAAAGATTTCAAAAGGTAGCACGAGGAGGCAAAAACAAATATTATAATGACATGTGCAAAGAGCTGGAGATAGAAAACCAAAAAGAAAGAACATGCTCTGTGTTTCTCAAGATTAAGGAAGTGAAGCAAAAATTCAAGCCTTGAGTGGCAATACTGAAAGATTCTATAGGGAAAATATTAAGAGATGCAGAAAACATCGAAAGAAGATGGAAGGAATACACAGAGTCATTATACAAAAAAGAATTGGTAGATGACCAACCATTTCAAGAGGTTGCATATGAAGAGGAACAAATGGTATTGATAAAGTAGAAGCTGCCTTGAAGGAACAGGTGAAACACAGGGCTCCAGGAATTGATGGAATATGAATAGACATATTTCAACAAATAGATGCAGCACTGGGGGTGCTAACATGTTTAAACCAACAGATTTATAAAACAGCTACCTGGCCAGCTGACCAGAAGAGACCCATATTTATGCCTATTCCCAATAAAGGGGATCCAACTGAATGTAGAAAATATTGGACAATATCATTAATATCACACACAATCAAAATTGTACTAAAGATCATTCAAAAGCGACTGCAGCAGTATATGGACAGGGAACTCAAACGGGGTCCAGAAAATCAAACGGGATTTAGAGGAAGGCGAGGAACCAGGGACATCATTGCTAATGGCAGGTGGATGTTAGCCAACAGCAGAGAATACCAAACGATGTCTATCTATGTTTTATTGACTATGCAAAGGCATTTGACTAGTGGATCATAACAAATTATGGATAACACTTTGGAAAATGGGAATACCAGAGAACCTAGTTGTACTCATGAGGAATCTGCACATGAACCAGGAGGGAGTTGTTCGAATAGAACAAGGAAACATTGCCTGGTTTAAAGTTGAGAAGCATGTGTGTCAGGGCTGTATCCTTTCACCATATCTCTTCAATTTATATGCTGAGCAAATAATCCAAGAAGCTGGACTTTATGAGGAAGAATGCGGCATCAGGATTGGAGGAAGACTCATTAACACCCTGCGAAATGCAGATAACACAACTCTGCTTGCTGAAAAGTGAACAGGATTTAAAACATTTACTAATGAAGATTAAAAATCATAGCCTTCAATATGGATTGTGACTAAACAGCAACAAAACAAAATCCTTACAACTGGGTGAGTATGCAACTTTACAATAAATGGAGAAAAGATTGAGGCTGTCCATGATTTTGCTTTACTTGGTTCTTCAATCAACACCCATGGAAGCAGCAGTCAAGAAATCAAAAGACGCATTACTTTGGGAAAAGCTGTGGCAAAAGATCTCTTTAGACTATTGAAAAGTAAAGATGTCACATTGAGGACAAGGGGTGCCTGACTCATGCCATGGCATTTTCAGCCGCATCATGTGGTTGTGAAAGCTGGACACTGAACAAGGGAGACAGGAGAAAAATCAATCGTTTTGAGTTATGGTGTTTGAGATAAAAATATTGAATACACCATGGACTGCCAAAAGAACCAACAGATCTGTTCTAGAAGAAGTGCAACAAGAGTGCTCCTTGGAAGCAAAGATGGCTAGAATTTGTCTTACATATTTTGGACATATATTCAAGAGGGACCAGAGAAAGACATCATGTTTGGAATAGTGGCAGGTCAACAAAAAGAAGGAAAACCCTCCACCAGGTGGATTGACACAGTGTCTGCAACAATGGGCTTAAACATAAATAAGATCGTGTGCCTGGCACAGAATCAGGGAGTGTTTCCACCTGCTGTACATAGGGTCACTATGAGTCAGACTCCACTCTAACAAACAGACATACCATCCTATTTTCCTTGCTGTATTTGGAGTTAAACCCAATTTATCTCTTCTACTGCAAAATCCCATGGTAGTGGTCTCTTTACCTATTGTGATAGTCCTGAATAAGATCCATTCTTTAACAATTATCATGAAAACCATTTTAACAATAGATAATCTCATTTTTTCCTCATGCAACCCTATGAGGGAGGTAATTTGTGATCCCTATTTTATACATGAGAATATTGGAAGTGGATAGAGAACTAGTAAATGGTGGAGGCATGGGTGAGTGGTGAGAGATGGGAAAATCTGACAAAGAGTTGAGGCTCCAGAGAAGGAGTCAGGGCCAGAATAAAATTTCTTTGTCTTAGTCCATTTGGGCAGCCATAACAAAATACCAGGGACCATGTGGTTTAAACAACAGAAATTTATTTTGTTTCGGTTGTGAAGGCTGGAAGTCTAAGAGGAAAATGAGGCCCAGTTCAGTTGCTACTGAGGCTTCTCTCCTTGGTTTGCAAATGGCTTCCTACTTGCTGTATCCTCACATGTTCTTTTTGTATGTCTCCCTGATGTCTATTTTTGTGTCCTACTCTCCTGTTCTTATAAGGGTATCAGTCAGTTGATATTAGGTTGGCCCTAAAAGCCTTGTTTTTAACTCAAATACCTCTTCAAAGGCCCAATCTCCAAATGTGGTTACATTCTGAGGTACTAGGGGTCAGAGCTTCAACATCTAAAATTTGGAGGACACCTCTCAGTCCATAACACTTTGCATGGCTGTTAAAGAATTTTGCTTTTATCCTATAGACCAGTGGTTCCTAAGCCTGGTGGTGAATCAGAATCACCTGGACATCTTTTTGGAAACTACTGGTTCCTGGACACTCATTCTCATGATTCCGATTCAATCAATCTGGCCGACGTTTTGGGAAAATGTAAAGATCCCCGATCCTCTCCAGCTGATTCTGATGCAGTCAAGTTTAAGAACCACTTCTGAAGAAAAGAAAACCATCAAAAGAGCTGTATTTGTTTTGTTATTGTAGTTTTGTTTTGGTTTTGTGAGTTGTTTGTATTGTTGTTTTTTTAATTTTTGAGACAGGATCTTGCTATATAGCCCAGGTTGACTGGGCCTCTCTGCCTCCCAAGTGCTGGGATTGCAGCAGTATACCACCATGCCTGGCCCATCAAAAGAGGTTTTGTGTTTTGTTCTGTTTTATTTTGTCTGTGGTACTGAGGGATTAAACACAAGGGTCTACTACTGGGCTGCACCCTTCAGCCCCTACTTTTATTTATTTTTTGCAGTACTTAGGGATTGAATCCAGGGTCTTGCACATAATTTGAATGAATGTGCTCTACCACTGCACTGCACCCCAGCCCTTTTTTTTACTTTTTATCTTGAGACAGGTTCTTGATAAGTTATGCAGGCTGCCTCTGACCTCAAACTCATGATCTTCTTGCCTCAGCCTCCCAAGTCACTGGAATTACAGACATGTGTCACCTCGGTGCCAGGCTCCATCAATAGAGTTCTAACTTGGGTACAGAAATGATCAAAGTTAGGTTTTAGAAAAATCTTTCTGACAATTTAATATAGTGAATAGATCAGACAGAAAAGGTGGTGAAATGATATAGGAGACCACTGCAGTACCTCTGGAAACAAGGAAGATCTGAGCAGAGCCAGTAGCAGTGTGAATGGATTACAAAGACTTTCTTCTGAACCAGGAACGGTGGTACGTTCCTGTAGTCCCTGACACTTAGGAGGACAATTTGGGAGGATTAAAAGTTTGAGGCCAGCTTGAGTAACACAAGAAGATGCTGTGTCAAAAAAATCAATTCCAAAAAAAAATGTCAATTCCTGTTTCATTAGACATATAATATAAAGGGTAAAACATAAATTCTCCTGCTCCTCCTACTCCTTCACTTCCTCCTCCTCCTCCTCCTGCTTTTTCTCCTCATTCTCCTCATCCTCCTCTTCTTTCTCCTTCTCCTTCACCGTATTAGGGTTCAAACCCAGGGTTTCATGCATGCTAGCCAAGTGCTCTATCAATGTGCTGTATCTTAGCTCTAAATAATTAAGGAAAATATGAGAACATATTTTACCATAAAAAGAGAACAATTACTTAGACTAGTGGTATTCATGCTTTTTGCTCTTACATGTCTAAAAGAATTTCAAAAAGTCATAAATCTTCTTGTTCGTATTTAACATAAAATATTTACAAAGTGTGTAATATTCAATTCATAGTAAATGTTGGCATAAACAAGATTTTTAGATAAAATCTAAATGCGATAGTGATTTGAAAACCTCCACCATCCATTTGAAAAATTAGAGGAATAAGCCTTTCATTAGCAGCCAGAAAGTTTGTTATTGTTGTTACAGGCCCTCAAGTCAGGTCTGACTCATAGTGCACAGTGACCCTATGTACAACACAATGAAACACTCCTCCATTCTGTGCTAGACACACAATCTTTTTTATGTATAAGACCATTGTTGCAGACACTATGTCAATCCATCTAGTTAAGAGCTTTCCTTTTTTAAATTGACCTACCACTCTCTCACACATGATATGCTTCTCCAGGGACTGGTCCCTCCTGACAACATGTCCAAAATATGTCAGATGCAATCTAGCCATCCTTGCTTTCAAGGGACACTCTGGTTATACTTCAACTATGACAGATCCGTTGGTTGTTTTGTCAGTGCATGGTATATTCAATATTTGTTTCCCGCACCATAATTCAAAAGCACCAATTCTTCTGTCTCCCTTATTCAACAACCAGCTTTAACAACTGGATGATGCAACTGAAAATATTATGCCATGAGTCAGGCATACCTTCATCTTCGATGTGACATCTTTACTTTTCAGCACTTTTAAAGAGGTCTTTTGCAACAGTTTTTCCAAATGCAATGTGTCTTTTGATTTCTTCACTGCTGCTTTGATGGGTGTTTATTGTAGAACCAAGTAAAGCAAAATCTTGGACATCAATCTCTTCTGCATTTACCATGAAGTTGCGTACTGACCCAGTTGTAAGGATTTTTGTTTTCTTGATGTTGAGGCACGGTCCATACTGAAGGCTGTGTTCTTTGATCTTTATCAGTAAATGTTTCAAATTCTCTTCACTTTCTCCAAGCAGAGTTATGTCATTTGCATAACACAAGTTGTTAATGAGTCTTCCTCCATCATAATGTTGCATTCTTCTTCATAAAGTCCATATTATTGTATTTTTTGCTCAGCATAGAGATCGAAGAGGTGTGTTACAGTGAAAGGATACAGCCCCAACGCACACCTTTCTTGACTTTAAACCAGACAGTGCTTGCTCGTCCTGTTTGAACAACTGCCTCCTGGTTCATGTACAGATTCCTCATGAGAACAATTAAGTGCTCTATTGTTCCAATTCCTCACAATGTTATCATAATTTGTTATGATCCACACAGTCAAATGCCTTTGCATAGTCAATAAAACATAGATAGACATCTTTATGGTGTTCTCTGCTTTCAAGTAAGATCCACCTGACATCAGCAGTGATGTCCCTGGTTCCATGCCCTCATCTGAACCTGGCTTAATTTTTTGGCAATTCACTGTCCATATACTGTTGCAGTCCCTTTTGAATGATCCTTAGCAGAATTTACTTGGCATGTGATATTATGATATCTTGCGACAATTTCCAAATTTGGTTGGATTCCCTTTCTTAGGAAGAGGCACAAATATGGATCTCTTCCAGTCAGGTGGTCAGGTGCTGTTTTCCAAATCCCTTGGCATAAACAAGTGTGCACTTCCAGGGCTGCATCTGTTTGTTGATACATCTCAATTGGTATTCCATCAATTCTTGGAGTTTTATGTTTCATCAATTCTTTCAAGGCAGCTTCCACTTTGTCCTTCAGTACCACTGATTCCTGATCACATGCAACCTCTTGAAATGGTTAGTCATCCACCAATTCTTGTTGGTATAATGACTCTGTGTATTCCTTCCATCTTCTTTTGATGTTTCTTCTTGCTTCATTGAATATTTTTCCTGTAGAATCTTTCATTGTTGCCACTCAAGTCTTGAAATTTTTCTTCAATTCCTTAAGCTTGAGAAACAGAGTGTCTTCTTCCTTCCCTTTTGGTTTTCTGTCTCTGGCTGTTTGCACATCACTATAATATTTGTTTTTGTCTTCTTGAGTTGCTTTGTGAAATCTTCTGTTTAGTTCCTTAACTTCATCATGTCTTCCCTTTACTTTAGCTTCTTGGCATTTAAGGGCAAGTTTCAGAGCCTCTTTTGAGTTGTAATTTGGCCTTTTCTTATTTTCTTCTTTTTAATAATCTTTTCCTTTCCTTCTGAATGACGTCTTTGATGTCATGGCACAACTCACCTGATCTTTGATCATTAGTGTCTAACATGTCAAACCTGTTCCTGATGTGGTGTCTGAACTCAGAGGGGATATACTCAAGGTCATATCTTAGGTTTCATACACTTGTTCTAATTTTCTTCACTTTCACTTTGAACCTGCATGTGAGCACCTGACAGTCTGATCAACAATCAGCACCTGGTCCTGTTCTGACATTTCATATTGAGCTTTTCCATTGTCTCCACAAATGTAGTCAATTTGGTTCCTGTATGTTCCATCTAGTGACTTCCACATGTATAGTCACTATTTATGTCTGTGAAAAAATGTATTTGCAATGAAAAGGTCATTGGTGTGACAAAATTCTATCATATGATCTCCTGCATCATTTCTGTCACTAAGGCCATATTTTCCAATTATTGAGCCTTCTTCTTTGTTTCTAACTTTTGCATTGCAGTTACCAGTAACTATCAGTACACCCTGACTGCATGTTTGATCTATTTCACATAGCAGAAGCTGGTAAAAAAAATTTTCCCTATCTTCATTTGTGGCCTTAGTGGTGGGTGTATAAATGTGAATAATAGTCATATTAACTGGCCTTCTTTTTAGGTGTATGGATACTATTCTATCACTGTAGGGCACTGCCTAGAGAGGCAGTTCACCCCAAGGCCTATCTAGGCTCCCTTGGAGGACTGAGACTTGTTCCCCAGGCAGTCACCTTTGCCCTACATCCTGGAACTCAGGGTCATCAAGCTCCCCAAGATGGCTCTGGCATCTATTCCCTTGCCTCCACCCCCTCGACACCAATTGGCTGTTTCCAAACCCCTGAACGGCTCCTGATTGGACCGTTCTGGAACCACCCCTGATTGGTTACTGGGCTGGGATTTAGCTCAGTGGGTAAAGTGCTGCGCTGCAGTCTCTGAGGACCGGAGTTCAATTCCCAGCACCGCAAAAATGGGAGAAGGACCTGGCAATCCACTCCCAAGGAAATCCCGAAGCACTCAGCCATTGAAAACCCTATGAGGGTCGCTATGAGTCGGATACCGACTCAAGGGCACCTAACAACACAACATAAAACCAAATTTGAATATCTCCTCTGATTGGCTGAAACCCGTATGAGGTGACTGCCTCTGATTGGTCCCAGGCAAGCCCCAGAAGAGTATATAAGGATGGTACACGGAGAAGTCTGAGTCCATTCCATTGACTGGGACAGACAAGGAAGAAATAAAGAGCTGTTGGAGTAGAGCACTTGGAGTCTTCATTGGGAAGAAAAGAAGCAAGGAGCTGCCGTGGGCAGAAGCCTCTGAGCCTGCCTTTTTCAAGGTTTCTCAGAGCAGCCGTGGACATAAGCCTCCTTTCCAGGTGGCGCGGCTCCTGGGTGCCCAGCTCCCCCTCACCAGAAGATAGGTCTTTGGCTGCTGGTTCCTGCTCACGGCCGGAGCGAGTCCAGTAGCAGGACGATGCCCCACATATCACTGATAGCATTGCACTTCAGGATAGATCTTGGGATGTCATTTTTGATGATGAATGCAACCCCATTTCTCTTTAAACTCTCATTCCCATCATAATAGACCACATGTTTTTCTGATTCAAAATGGCTTACACAGTCCATTTTAGTTCATTGGTGCCTAAAATGTTGATCTTTATGCACTCCATTCACCTTTCGACAATTTCTAATTTTCCTACATTCATAGTACGCATATGCCACATTCCAATTTTTAATGGATGTTTACAGTTGTTTCTTCTCATTTTCAGTTGTGCCACATCAGCAAATGGAGGTCCCTTGGGCTTACGTCCATTTGCATCATTAAGGTAGACTCTACTTTGAGGAAGCAACTCTTCCCCCAGGCATATTTTGAATTCCTTCCAACCTGGTGGTCTCATTTTCTGGCACTATATTTGACATTGTTTTTCTACTATTCCTGGGGTTTTCAATGGTAATTATTTTGGGAGTTGCCTGCTGAGCTCTTCTCCCTAGACTGTCTTAGTCTGGAAGCTCAGATGAAACCTGAATGAAAGCCCCACAGAATGACAAGCTTACAGACACGTGGGGGAGATAGATAGGTAGACAGGTAGATAGATAGATAGATAGATAGATAGATAGATAGATAGATAGGTAGATAGATAGACAGACAGATATGTAGATAGGAAGAGAGAGAGAGAGTCTTTAATTCATTTTTCTTTTCTTCTTACCCCATTGAATTTTATTGGAATGTAATATGTTTTTATGCTTGAAAATTTACTGTTAGTTGTATTGTGTCCCTCTCAAATTTATATGTTTAAGCCCTAACCCCAAATGTGATTGTATTTAGATATGGGGACTTTGGGAGATAATTGAGTTTAGATAAGGCCATGAGTGTAAGTCCCTCATAAGGGGATTATTGCCTTTACAAAAAGAGATCTTTATAAGGGCCCTTCCACAAAGAGTTTACTAGCAGGGCTTGGTAGTGCACACTTGTAATCCCACTACTTAGGAGATGGAGGAAGGAAGATTATGAGTTCAAGGTCAGGCTGGGATATATAACATGACCCTGTCTAAAAATAAGAGGGAAAGAAAGAAAGAAAACAAGTTTTTTTCCCTTCTTGTGCCAATTTCCTCTACTACTTTGTGAAGACACAGGAAGGCAGAGGTAAGAAATCTGTTCACAGGCCAAGCAGAGCAGTTTTATGCTGGCACAAGTTTATGTTGGACTCTAGCCTCTAAAACTATGACAAAATTACTTTTTGTTGTTTAAGCTACCCAGTCTGTGGTATTTTTTCTCTATATTGTTTATGATGCTAGGGATTGAACTCAGGGTCTTTGTGCATGTCAGGTAAGCACTCTGTGAATGATCTACAACCCCGTCACAGTTTATGGCATGTTGTTATGGAACTTGAGCTAACTAAGGCAGTCTTTTCCTGATCACTTATATTTTTGCACCAAAAATGTGAACTTAAAATTTTTTTTTAATTTATAAACTTATGTTTATGTTTATTTGCTTTTCTATTTATTTGCTATGTTAGGGATTGACCCCTGGGCCTCATACATGCTAGGCTAGCACTCTTTCTCTGAACCACAACCCGAGACAAAAATATAAAATTTTAACAAGCATTTCTTCTGAATTGAGTTGTTGCTAGCATTCTATAGGTGCAAAAATCCTCAAAACACAAATATTTTAAGCATTTTTAATAAATGCATGGAAACCGTGAAGAAGCAATTTTTATTGAAAATGTACCCTCGAATAAGCTGAATTTTTTTCTTCCATGTATGTATGGATAAATACTACTTGTTGCTAGAATTTGACAGAGTTCAGTATCAATTTTTCTTTTTGTGTGGTGCGTGGGGGTTGAACTCAGAGTCTCACACATACTTTGTAAATGATCTGCCACTGGGCTCCCTTAGCCTATTTTGAGACAAGGTCATGGTAAATTATGCAGGCTGCCTCTGGTCTTGAATTCTTGATCTTCCTGCCTCAGCCTCCTGAGTCATGAGGATTACAGGTGTACACCGAGCTGTTTTTATTATTTTTTATTTATTTATTTTTTTTCGGTACTGGGGGTTGAACCCAGGGCCTCACGCTTGCATGCTCTGTAAGTGCTGGACCACTGAGCTGTACCCTCAGCCCATTTTCTTACTTTTCGAGACAGGGTCTCATTAAATTACACAAACTGCCTCTGGTCTCGAACTTGCGATCCTTCTGCCTCTGCCTCCCGAGATGCTGGGATTACAGGCATGCGCCACCGCACCTGGCTGCTGTTTTTATTTTTATAGATATAAGCACCAAGAAACTTGTTCAAACACATAAAAAGATGGGAGTAGAAAGAGTATTGTAAAAACAGTGTCAGTTAATTATTTGAACTCTTTCAGAATTGTTTGCCAAAAAACGTAGTGATCTATTCAAAACGATTTTTATAAGCTATCCTTGGACTACTTGATTAAATTTTTCCTCAAATTTGTTGAAAGTAAATGACTAGAAATGCCCCAACTTGCAAAATATTTGTTACTCATGCATTAGACATTCACTAAGAACTATACCAATAAACTTATTAAATGACTAGTAGTCATACTTGTGTATGTTTTCGTTTAGAAGTACTTTATTTAACTTGATATACTCAGAAAGGGTTGGAAAAATAAAACTATGGTTAATTTGGATGAATTGTTACCAATAAAATCTTTTAAAATAAAATGCTTCTATCTTAACTTGTGGGAGAAGGACCTGGCAGCCCACTAGCAAAACACAACCAGCCATTGAAAATCCTATGAATAGCACAGAAGCACTGACAATAGTGCCAGGCATGGCACAGTGTCTGAGAGTGTTTCATTCTGTTGTTCATAGGGTTGCTATGAGTTGGGTGTGACTTAATGGCACCTCACGACAAGAGCAACAACATCAACAACAACAACAAAACATCTTAACTTGTGCTTTAAATACATTTTCATTAAAACATTGGGGCTACTTATTTAAATTCATTTAACTTATGGAAAATGTCCACCATATAATCTAATTGGCAGTCAGTCCTACTCTTCAAAAAAAAAAAAAAAAAAAAAAAAAACCTGTCGAGTGAGACTTATGTTGTTTTTAAAAGCCTGACTTTGTTTTTCAATTCAAATAAGAACGTGTTAATGCATTCTTTGTAACAACTATCACATTTCTGTATTCTAAGATACACGAGGCGCAAAGTCTTGCCATGAATTTGTTGCCTGTTTGAACGTCACGATCATCTTCAGTATTTCTTATCAAAATTCTCTTTGCTTTTTTTCCCATGGGCCTATCTCTCAGGAACAGAGAACAATACAAGAGTTTGATTAGAGAAGGCTTCCTTAGCACCTGCATTTTTATCCTTCCTCCCAACATGTCATGAATTATTATGAAGGGCTGAAAATTTTTAAACAGAATTATACACAAATTTCCATAATTTCCACCTAGATTCTACAATTAGCATTTTGCCGTTTGCTTTCTTACCTGTCTTTCTATCCACCCATCTCATCATCCATCTAGTAAACCATCCTTTTTTTTTTTTTTTTTTTCCGGTATTGGGGGTTGAACCCAGGGCCTCACGCTTGCATGCTCTGCAAGTGCTGGGCCACTAAGCTGCACTGTCAGCCCATTCTTCTTCTTTTTTTTGAGACAGGGTCTCGCTAAATTACGCAGACTGCCTCTGGTCTCGAACTTGCGATCCTCCTGCCTCCACCTTCCGAGCCGCTGGGATTACAGGCGTGCGCCACTGCGCCCAGCTAAACCATTCTTTTTTGAAACAGGGTCTTGTTCCATCTGATAATTAACCAAACTCAGAAGACATAAACTGTCATTTGAATTCTTTATTCACACAATTAGCTATCAATTTAGTTGATCTAATCCAAACTAAATCTAATCACAAATCACACTGATCATGCAAATACGGTGGCAGGTAAGGGTCAATTCAGGATTGTCTCTCAAACTTTTGGCAAACGTCTCACATCTGGGTCCGAAACGTGGATTCAGAGAAGAACTCACCCTGGTAGGGTCAAGGGAGGCGGGACATAAGCGGAAGGGAGGCGGCAGGCAGTGGCGAGGCAGAGTTTGGAAGAAGCAGCGTGGAGTTTGGCAAAACCCAGGCACTGCCAGAAGTTTGATAGGCCATCGGTAGGCGGCCTGGAGTTCGAGAGGAGAGGTCAGGCCGGCCTACTGAGCAACTGCTAAGGGCTGCTGGCAGTTGGTTTTTAAGTCCGAGGCTTGGATGCCCTGACGTCACTCACGTTGCTTGAATGACTTCATCTCAGTCACCAGCTTCAGTGCCTTCACATCCATGTTACCTTTGTTCTCAGCCCTCGGTGTTCCAGGTTACACCCTTTAGGTTGAAGTCCCGTTTTGCAGTTAGCAGTCCCAGCGTTTTTCAAGATGGAGGTTTTAAGAAACTAATTCACCCATGTTAGGTCAATAGAGGTCTCTCTGTGTAGCCCAGGCTGGCCTAGAACTCCGTATGTAGACTAGGCTGGCCTCAAACTTGCCTATCCTTCTGCGTCAGCCTCCCAAATGCTGGGATTACAGGCATGCACCACCACACCCAGTTTAGCAAACCAATTTTTCTTGTGTGTGGTACTGGAGGGCTTAACCCAGGGTCTCACACATACTTTGCAAGTGCTCTACCACTGAGTTGTACCCCCAGCCACTTTTATCTTTTATCTTGAGTCATAGTCTCAATAAATTATGCAGGCTGCCTCTGTCCTCAAATCTGGCAATCTTCCTGCCACCACCTTCTGAGTCACTGGGATTACAGGTGGACACCAACGTGTTGGCCATCTTGTATTTTTTATATATTGCAAAGTAAACCTCAGACATTAGTACACTTCCAAATACTTCAGCACGCTTGTTACTTTGTCCTTTTTCCCCTTTTGGGGGAGGGTGGGGAGTAGTTAAGCATCATTGCTACCCCAGAAGCAACTACTGTTTGGATTATTCACTTGGAATTAGTTTTTCCTGTTCTATAATCTCATACAAACATAGCATATACACTTTTCTCTTTTGATTTTTTGTTTTGTTTTGTTTTTGAGGCAGGGTCTCATTATGTAGCTCAGGCTGGCCTAAAACTCATGTTGATCCTCCTGTCTCTGCCTCTGAGTGTTGGGATTGAAGGTATGTACCACCACACCTATCTGATTTGACAGATTTTACGACAAAGAAATGATAAATGTTTAAAGAGATAGATATATACATGTATCTACTGCCTCGGTCTCCCATGTGATGGGATTGCAGGCATGGACCACCACACCCTGAAGTGTACACACTTTTTAACATCAATATTTTGATTTTTCCCTTGTTTGGCTCATTAGAGGTTTTGGACCTGCGGCAATGCATGATACTAAGATCCAAGTTGGAGAAAATGGATATAGGAACTTGCGAAAGGGAAAGTGGAAAAGGAGACCCAGGATGAGGATATCACACCGGCATCTGTGGTATTTTAGTTTTAGAAAAAAGTAGATAAAGCTAGGTGTGCTGGTGAATACCCGTAATCCCAGCAATTGGGAGGCTGAAGCAGGAGGATCAAAGCAATTTTGAGGCCAGCCTGGGCTACATAGTGAATTCCAGGCCCTCTGGGGCTACACAGTGAGAGTATGTCTCAAAATAAACACACACACAAACACACATACACACACAAAGGAAAGAAAAAAGAAAGAAGGAAGAAGAAAGAAAGTAGAAAGAAAGAAAAAAGAAAGGAAAAGAAAAAAAGGAAAGAGAAGAGTAGATATGGAAGTAGAGGACGTAAAAATCAAGTCCCTCAAAGCTATCCATATTCTTGAACACCTTAGAAAGTCTTCATATACCACAGGGCATGTATACCTCAAATTAAAGATCAATATCTTAAATAACATGCATAAAATACAAACTGTAAAAGAAAAAATTGACTACATTAAAATATGAACTTCTGCATAAGACACGATAAACAAAGGGAAACAACAAAATATTTACAAAATATAACAGATACATGATTAGATTCTAGTATAAGAACTTCAAAAAATGAAGAGTTAAGGACAGCCTGCTGGGTATGGTTTCATATACCTGTAATCCCCCACACAGGAAAGGTTGAAGCAGGAATATTGATGTGACTTTGAGACCAACCTGAGTTACACAGTGAGCTCCTGTTTTGAACCCCCCAAAAAAATAAAAAAAGAGGAAAAACATCCTCAATCAAAAAATATTCAAGATGAAATATGCCTATTATAAAAATATGCTCAATTTTACTATTAAACAGAGTAATGCAAATTAAAACAATAAAACAAAAAGAGATGAAAACATATATCCACCAAAGGACTTCACAAGAATGATCATAGCAGCTTCATTTATAATATCCAAAAACTTTAAAAAGACCACTGGAAAAATGGAGAAACAAATTGGTATATTTGTACAATGGAATTCTACTCAATAGTAAAAAGGAACAAGCTGCTGATAAAAACAACTACCTGGAAAAAAATCTCAAAAACACTTCATTGAGTGGGAGAAATTATCTCAAGAGAGCACATGTTGTATCCTAAGAAGACAAAACTAGTATATTATGAAAAAAAAATGCAACAAACCAAAACAGTATTTGCCTGGTGGGGAGTGGGTTCAGTGCTTGGTTGAGGGGATTAGGGAACTTTCTGGAAGCAATGATAATGTTCTGTATTTTGATGAGGATTTGAGTTACACAGATGAACATGTATTTGTTAGAACTCAAAGAATACATGCTTTTTAAACTTTTTATTAGTAATTTTTAATGTACAACTTAATGGGTCTCATTATGATATTTCCATGTATGCATTTCATTGTACATTTCTCATGTAACTTCCCCCTTACCCTCTCATGACTTCCTCCCCCATCCCCACCCTCCCCACCAATGGTCTCCTTTCTACTTGCATGTCTTTTTGTGAGAATATTTATCTATATATGTACATCCTGATTTTAATATAAGTCCAAACTTTTTTCTATAGTGATCTACCTTTTTACATTCTTGACAGTATTCATGAGTGAATGAGTCTGTTTGCATTATTGCCAGCATTCAGTATTATTACTACTTTTTATTTTAGCTATTCTGATAGGTTTTATTTATTTTTTTCTGTCTTCCTCTAGTTTTCCAACATACTCATGAAGTTGTGCTGCTATGCTCATATGTCCACCACTGTTGGGGATTTTTAAAATCTACCCCATAACTAGGGTCCCTCATGATAGCCTGAGGGACCCCAGGGCCACATCATATTCACTCACACCTGCCCCTCCCATCGAGTGAGCAAAGATGGCGCCTGACCATCCTGGCCTGCCTTAACTGCCTTAATCCTGATTGGCTATCCTTGGCATTTTTGTTAGATAACTGTCCCTACTTGGCAGTTATGTCAGTTTATCTGCAGTAACTGTCAGGTATGTGCCCTGATTGGCTAATCCCAGTCACATGCCCCTCCAGGACCCTATATAAGCAGGGCTCCCGGACCGCCTTGACCCCCTACTACTTCTCCCCCTCCACCACTTCTGACCATCCCTTAACTGCCAACTGAACCCCATCACCTCAACCAGCGCTCCCTACTCCAGCGGGCTCTTCAAGCAAGCCGATGTGGTCAAGACCAGGGGCCCCGAAGCACCGAAGGCTAAAATCAAGCCACAAAGAGCCTCCCAATTCCTCCCATGCCTGGGAAGGAGGGAGGCAGAGAAGGCAAACTGCGAGGGTCAAGGCCAACTGACCTCCAGCCCAACAGAACACCAGCTGCTGTAGCTGTGCCTTTAAGGCTGAGCTGTTCCAGCACTCAGCCTGCTGCATTCCATGCTGCAGGCTTAGAGCCAGCACTTATAGCTCTTGCTTAGGGGTTGCTTGCTTGTTGCACCCCACTTGGGGAGCACCCAGTAAACCTTCCTTTCCTGTTTTCCCTGCTGAAGGTCTCCTGAGGTCCTTCACTGGCACCACCAGCCATTACACCAAACCTGGTTCGGTGGGTCCCCGATACCCACGTGGTATCTGGGCAAGGCTCTGACCTCTGCTGGGCCTGAGCCAAGCCCCCACACACCACCAGTTCAAATTTTATATCTGTTTTAAAATTTTATAATAAAATGGTGGGAAAAATAATAAGAGATACCATCTGATGTCATCAGATTTGCAGAAAGACGAACCAAGAGTGTGGAGCTCTTTTTCCTGGGCTGGCCAGGTCCTGGGGCTGGAGTTCCACATACACTTTATGGACCCATGGGATTGGGTGAGTGCAGTGGTAACAAGAAGGGCTTTAGGTTGCCTTCTTACAAAAAGAACTATTTACCACTATATTAAACAGCAAGATGTTACAGCTCTGAGATGTTATAGCTCACTGGTGTTACAGCTCTGAGGGTAGTAGATAGCCCAGCCTTCACACTAGTCCCTCTCGGCAATGGTCTCTCTTGACTCCTCATCTTCTTCCTTCCTCCCCAAGGGGGAGCTTGAGGGTTCTTCTTGACTTGCTTGTAGTCTTCTTAGCAGCTAGAAGCCTTAATTGTAGTCCTCTGGATCTTCTTCACTGGGTCATCACTCTCTCTTGGTGAAAGGGTGAGTTGACTCTGGGACTCTGGGGTTGAGACTCCTCCTCTCTGGTGGATGAGCTCTGCTTATATAGTCTGGCTGACAAATAAGAGATTGACACATCATGTGGGGTGATGGGGGCTTAACCTATCAGATGAGTATGCCAATAGGGCTTCCTAAAAGGACGAAGCAGGTAGAGGGCCATTAGAAGCCATCCATTAGAAAGTGTTAGGGTCCACTAGAAACTGTTCTAACAGTCACAGGCCAAGTCAGTCAGGGGCAAACTTCTGAGGAAGGCCGTAGGAGTCAAAGATGGGCCATGTAGGCCTTGGCTCAAGTTGTTTCCAATTCATGGCCTTTTCTTTCCTCCCCTGGGGTAATCCCTACACAACAGTACAAAGTGTTGAAAGTGTCATGAAATGTAGTGGAAGTCACTTTGGAGAGTAATCTAGAAATATCTAGTAAAGATAAAGGGCTCATCTTTTATGGTTCAGAAACTCTATATCTATGGGTATAACCTGGAGTTTCATGTGCTCAAGGAGATGTATACAGAAATGTTGATTAAAACATGGTTTTCCTCCCATCATACTTTTTTAGCCCAGAGCCTTGCACATACTTTGTAAGTGCTCCACCACTGGATTGCACCTGCAGCCCTTTTTAAGTTTTTTGTTTTATCTGAGTCAGGGTCTGAGTTATACAGGCTGCCTCTGGCCTGCAACTTGTGATCCTACTGCCTCCACCTCCAGAGTCTCTGGGATTACAGGCATGTGCTACTATGCCTGGCTCCATCAACATTTTTTTAAATTTAAAAACATTTCAAATGCCGGGAGCAGTGGCTCATGCCTATAACCCAAGTGACTTAGAAGGCAGAGACAGGAGCATCGTGAATTTGAGGCTAGAGGCAGTCTGTATAACTTAGTGAGACCCTGTCTCAAGATAAAAAATAAAAAGTGGGCTGAAGGTGCAGCCCAGTGGTAGAGTACTTGCAAAGTATGTGTGAGGCCCTGGGTTCAACCCCTAAGTCCCACCATTCCCCCCCAAAAAAAAAACCCTAAAGAAACATTTAAAATGTTAAGTTGCAAGATTGTGAGATAAGCACAATGAGTACCCGCGATCCCCTTACCAATCATTAGCATGTCACCACATTTGGTTTATGCATTATTTTTTTCTGAATCATTTGAGGGTAAATTACACCTAATGCCTAAATTCTTCAATATATATTTCCTTTTTGTGTGGTTCTTGGAGGTTGAACCCAGGGTCTTGTACATGCTTTGCAAGTGCTCTATCATTGGGCCATTCCCCCAACCTCTTTTTTACTTTGTTAATCTCAAGACAGGGTCTTGCTAAATTACACAGGCTGCCTCTGGCCTTGAACTCATGATCCTCCTGCCTCCAATTTCCCAGTCTCTGGGATTTCAGGATGGCACCATTTTGCCTAGTGTTTCAACATATTCTTTCCAAAAGCAAAGGCATTCTTCTATACAACCACAATGCACAGATCACACTCAAGATATTTTAATGTGATTTGTTATATTTCCATCATGTAATTTACAGTCTTAATTCAAATTTCTCCAATTACTGTAATATCCTTGAGCTATTCCAAACTCTGTTCAGAATCCAGTCCTTGTGCCACACATTGTGTTTAGTTCTCGTTCCATTTAGTCTCAAATCTAAAGTTTCACAGTCTGTGTGTGTGTGCATCTTTGATAACATTGACTTTTTTGAAGGTTCAGGCAAGTTGTGTTGCATAATGTTCCTACAGTTGGACTTGCGACCTTCACTGTGTTTGTTTTGTTTCGTATTTAAGCTAGGGTTCTCACTATGTATCCCATACTGTCCTGAAACTCACTATGTAGCTCAGGCTTTCAGCTCTCAATCCTCCTACCTCATCTTCCCAAGTACTGGAGATACAGATGTGTGCCACCATGGCTAGCACAATATATTTTTAAAATTTTATTTTAGAACAATCTTAGATTTAAAGAAAAATTGCAAAGGCAGCAAAGATCAGCATTATATTTTGAGGGGAGGAAGACCACAGAAGCAAAGTGTCACTTTTTAAGTTTTGCACTGCTGGTGATCCAACCCAGAGCTTTTCATATGCTACCACTGAGCTATATCCCCAGCCCAGTAAAGTACCATTCTTATCACACTATATCAAGGGTAAATACTATAAACATTAGTTATTCTTGGTGATGTTAATTTTGATCATGTGGCTGAGGTAGTGTTTTCCAGTTTTCTCTACTATAAAGTTACCCTCTTTTGCCCCTTTCCATGCTATATTCTTTGGAAGGATATCACTATGCTCAGGCCATAATAAAGAGTAGTTAGGTGTTGTGGATTTCCCAAGGGGGATAGAGAGTACCCAAACATGGCGGGTCCCTGGGGCCTGCCTAGCCCTCTTGGAGGACCAGACTCTGTCCTCCAAGGCAACTGACCCTTCCCCCACATCTGGGGACCTCACTCTTCTCCCCCCTCCCATCGAGTGAACCAAGATGGCTCTGGCCAGCCCAGGCTCCTTCGAGGCCTGATTGGCTGAGCCACGTCTGCCTCTTTGATTGGTCAAAGCAAAGTAAGTAGTATTTATCTATAGGCAATACTGATAGAAATAAATGATTTAAAAATACATAAGACAGAAGGCCCTTCCCTGATTGGCCAGCTGTCATTCCTTGACAGTTGGATGGCAGTTAGCTTAAGGGGATAAAAGCCCCTGACTCCAAAGACCAACAGCTCATTCCGAACTCCATCTAGGGACAGCTCAGAGCTTTCACCTGCATACCACCTAAGGAGAGCTCACTTAGTCCTCTGGCCCCATAAGGACCAGAGGCCTTATCCATCTGCATCCGTCTGACCCACCTAGCCTTTAGCCTACCCTCATCCTGCCTTCATCCTTCCACCAACCTGCTTCCATCCTTGCCTCTGCCTGGCTGCCTGCGTCCTCTGGATCTTTGCCTTCTCCTCCTCAACCAATGGATTGAGTGTTTCGAGAGGCAAGCCTCCGAGAGCCAAGCTCAGGGGCTCTGAAGCGGCTAAGACTCCAGGACCAGGCTAGCAACAACAATCGGGAGTCCCTGCCCCAGAGGCTGGGATAGCAGCTGAGCACCTTCCTCCCCTTTCACCCTTTCCTGCCCCATCCACCTACCCCTTCCCTTTCCCTGTACATAAACCTGTCTTATTTCACCACTCCTGAGCGTGATGCTCTGTTCCCCAGCCTGAGTTCTTTGCAGGGTGCAGTGTTGGGGCACCCAGTTGAAACACACAATGCAGAGGATCACAGGCTCATGTCCAGCCTTCCCCAACAGTTAGGTTCTACCTCCTTGATAGTGAAGTATCCATGTATATATTTTTGGAATCTATCTTATGAAGTATTTATTTCTTCTGTCTTATGTATTTTTAAATCATTTATTGCTATCAGTATTGCCTATAGATAAATACTACTTACTTTGCTTTAATTATCCAGTTTTGCATGTGGTGGCATATGCCTATAGTCTCAGCTACAAAGGAGGCTGAGGCAGAAGGATCACTTAAGCCCATGAGTTCAAGAAAAGCCTGGCCAACATAAGGAGACCCTGTCTCAAACCATTGTCCAGCTTTGGCTACAAAGAATGATTTCAGCTGACTCTTGTATTGCTTTATATGCTTCCATCATTGTTAGTTTTCCTTTTCTTTCTTTTTCTTAGCACACACTTACTGGCAGTGCATATGGTCCAGGACAATTCTATATTTCCTGCCGCATTTCTAAAATTACTAATTTATCCAAGGATCCATGGTTCCTTTTATTGGAGAATGGGCTTAGAAACCAAGATCTCAGTGCTAGGTGTGCTTGTTGCCATTGGAGTGTCATTGCCTCTGGAGTCTCCCAGTGTAAAATAACCATGTGTTTATTAAACATGTTCATAATTTTCTTCAATGTTATAGAGTATTTTTGAAGTAATCTTATTTTATTAGTAATTCTTTGTGTACAACCTCATGGGTCTCATTATGACATTACCACACATGCATTTCACTGGGCATTGCTCAAGTTCACCTCCTCAATAATCCTCTCATGTCCTTCTCCCTCATCATCTCTTTCCCATCCAATAGTCCTCCTTCTACTTGAATGCCTTGTTTTTCTGTATATATATGTCCCAATTTTGCTTACAGAGCAATATATGTGATATTTCCTGTCCTTTCTCCCTTTACCCTTTCTTCTTCTTGCCCCCTTCGCCCTTTTCTTTCGTCTTTATCTTTCCCTACAAATGTCCCTTCTGCTTTCGTGACCTATATGGTCTATATGCTTTAATGTTGAATATATATTGAAATCTAGCATCCACTGCCCATCAATAAAAATCACAAAGTTGGTTAAAAAATAAATCTACTATCCACATATGAGAGAAAACATGAGATATTTATCTTCCTGGGTCTGGCATTTTTACTTGAAATGATAACCTGTAGTTCCATCCATCTTCTAGCAGATGACATAATTTTGGTCTTTTATGGATGAAGAAATCCCCATACTGTATATATACCATAATTTCTTTACCTCGCATGTGTCAATAGACACCTAGATTGATTCCATATCTTGACCATTGTGAATAATGACACAATAATCATGGATGGGCAGGTATCTCTGTGGTATGTTGACTTATATTCCTTTGCATATATATCCAGGAGTGGTATAGCCAGATCATATGGTAGTTCTACTTTTAGTTTTTTGAGGAGCCCCCATATTGATTTCCATAGTGGATGCACAAATCTGCATTCCCATCAGCAGTAGGATTCCTTTCTCCCTGCATCCTCACCAGCATTTGTTGTTTGTTTTGTTGATGCTAACCATTCTGACTGGGGTGAGATGGTATCTCAATGTAGTTTTGATTTGCATTTCCCTGGTGGCTAAAGATGTTCAGCATTTTTTCATGTGATTATTGGCCATTTGTATTTCTTCTTTTAAGAAGTCTCTATTCAGTTCTTTTGCCCATTTTTTGATTGGATGCTTTGCTTTTTTGATGTTTAATTTGTTTCAGCTCTTTATAAGTTCTGGATATTAATTCCCTGTCTAAAGGATAGCTGGCAAAGATTTTCTCCCATTCAGTAGGCTGTCTTTTCACCCTGATAATTGTGTCCTTTGCTGTGCAAAACTTTTTAATTTCATTCTATCCTATTTGTCACTTCTTGCTATTGTTTCTTGAGCGATTGTGGTCCTATTCAGAAAGTCCTTGCCTGTGCCTATGTCTTGTGTTTTCTCTAGGCTTTCCTCCAGCAGTTTCAAAGGTTCAGATTTTACATTAAGCCTTTAATCCATTTTTAACTGATATTTGTACAAGGTGAGAGAGAGTGATCTATTTTCATTCTTCTACATGAGTATATCCAGTTCTCCAAGCACCATTTGTTGAATAGGGTGTCTTTTCTCCAACTTATATTTTTGACATCTTTGTTGAATATCAGGTGGCTGTAGCTGCACGGGTTTATTTCTGAAACTTCTATTTTGTTCCTTTGGTTTACACGTCTGTTTTTGTGCCCGTATCATGGAGTGTTTTTTTTTGTTTTTTTTTTTGTTTTTTTTTTTTTTTTTTTTTTTTTTTTTTTTTTTTTTTTTTACTGTGGCTTTGTAGTTTAATTTGAAATCAGGAATTGTGATGTCCCTTGCATTGTTCTTTCTGCTGAGGATTGCTTTAGTGATTCAGGGTGTTTTGTGCTTCCATATGAATTTTAAGATTGTTTTCTCTATTTCTGTGAAGAATGTTATTGAGATTATGATGGGGATTTCATTAAATCTGTATATTGCTTTAGGTAATATAGTCATTTTCACAATATTAATTCTTCCAATCCATGAGCACGGGAGATCATTCCACCTTCTGGTGTCTTCTTTAATCTTTCTTTAGTATTTTAAAGTCGTCATTGTAGAGGTCGTTCACATCCTTAGTTAGATTTATCCCCAGGTATATGTTCTTGTTTGTTTTGAAACCATTGTGAAAGAGATTGTTTTCCTTGTTTCTTTCTCTGCCTGGTAGTTGTTGGTATACAGAAAGGCTACTGGTTTTTCTGGGGCTGGGATTTAGCTCAGTTGGTAGAGTGCTGCTCTGCAGTCTCTGAGGTCCTGAGTTCGATTCCCAGCACTGCAAAAAATGGGAGAAGGACGTGGCAATCCACTCCCAAGGCAATCCCAAAATAATCTGCCATTGAAAACCCTATGAGGGTCGCTATGAGTCGGACATGACTCGACGGCGCCCAACAACAACTGATTTTTGTATGTTAATTTTGTATCCTGCTACTTTGCTCTAAGAGTTTTCTGGTGGAGCTTTTAGAGATTTTTTTTTTTTTGACAGGGTCTCGCTATGTAACCCAGGTTAACCTGGAACTTGCTATGTAGCCAAGTTGTCCTTGAACCTACCTCTGCCTCCTGAGTGCTGGGATTGGAGGCATGTGCCACCACACCCGGCTTTCTTTGTTGTTGTTGTTGTTAGGTGCCATCAAGTGGGGTCCAACTCATAGCAACCCTCATAAGGTTTGTTTTGGGATTGCTTCAGGAGTGGAATGCCATATCCTTCTCCTAGTTTTTCAGTGCTGGGGATTGAACCTGGGTCCTCAGAGAGCACAGAGTGGCACTCTACCAACTGAGATAAACACCAGCCCCCAGCTTTCTTTAGGGTCTTTTAAGTATAGAATCACATTGTCTGTAAATAGGGATAATTTTCCTTTCCTATTTAGGTCCCTTTTATTTCTTTCTTTTGTCTTATTGCTGTGCTTAATAGTTCAGTTACTACATTAAGTAGCAATAGAGACAGTGGACATCCTTGTCTTGTTCCTGATTTTAGGGGAAATGCTTTCAGTTTTCCCCACTTAGTATGATGTTGGCTGTAGGCTTTTCATATATTGCCTTTATTATGTTGCGTTATGTTCCTACAATTCCTAATTTCTTCAAGGCTTTTATAATAAAAGGATACTGAACTTTGTCAAAGGCCTTTTCTGCATCTATTGATAGGATCACATGATTTCTGTTTCCAAGTCTATTCATATGCTCTACTATATTTACTGTCTCATATATGTTCAACCAGCCTTGCATAGATGAAATGAAACCTACTTGATCATAGCGTATGATCTTTTCAATGTGTTGTTGAAGTCGATTTACAAGTTTTCTATTAAGGATTTTTGCACCTAGTTTCATCAGGGAAATTGGTCTTCAACTTTCATTTTTTTGATGTATCTTATCTGGTTTTGCTATCAGAGTAATATTGGCTTCATAGAATAAGTATGGTAGCATTTCTTCCATGTATCTTGTGGAATAATTTAAGGGGCATTTGTGCTAATTCTTCTTTAAAGGTCTTATAGAATTCAGCAGTGAATCCATCCAGTCCTGGAGTTTCCTATCTTGCTGCTCATTGTAGGTCTGCTTGAATTGTTTATATCCTCTTGACTTAATTTTAGCAGGCCATATATGTCTAAGGATTTATCCATTTCATCTAAGTTTTCCAGATTTTTGGAATACAATTTTTTCAATGTATTCTCTAATGATTATCTGGATTTTGTTGGTGTCTGTTATAATATTCCCCTTTTCATCTCCAATTTTTCTTGAGTCTTGTTTCTCTTTCCTTTGGTTAGTTTGGCTAAGGGTTTTCAATCTTATTTATCTTTTGAAAGGATGAGCTCTTTGTTTCATTAATTCTTTTTATTGTTCTTTTAGTCTCCATTTCACTAATTTATGCTCTGATTTTTGTGATTTCTTTCTATCTACTGTTTTTGGGTTCTGTTTGGTCTTCCTTTACTAAAACACTGAGGTACATCATTAAGTTATTTGATTGAGCCTGCTTTGATTTTTTAATGTAGGCATTCAAAGG